>CM053038.1:114732426-114779192 GCA_028564925.1 Lithobates sylvaticus
AGCCTCCAAGGTTCAAAGCAAGAGGACCGAAGGGTCAATTTTGAAATTGCTCCAAAGGGTAATTCTGCAACGATCTTGTCCGGGGGGACTCAAAGCTCTTGGGTGGATTCACATTTATGAGTCATTATTAGGGCGTATTTGTTTTTGTGCTGCGCTAAAATTGGGCCCCCCCCATCAAATTGTCCACCAGCCGCTTTAAAATTGGCATGCCCGTGCAAGGTGAAAAGATGATGAATTTTACATCCGGGAATGCTAATGTTAGGTTACCCCTTTAGTTTAAGAGGAGTCTGACCAAATGACGGCACTATCATTCATCAGTGATCATGTAGTTAGGGAGTATTTTTTTTTGCTGCCTATGCAATACTAAAAATAGGGCACCATCTAAATTTGTCCACCCAGTGCTTTAAAATTTGATCCTCACGTGAAAAAGATGATGTAAATTTTACTATCCTTGTGGCAAGCTTTAAATCGTTTACAGGTTACCCCTTTAGATTTATGAGTCTGAACAGAATGACTGCCATGATTGACATACGGTAACTCACAGTGATGGATGATCACTGTTTAGTGACGCCGACCAACATGCCATTACTTTGCGTCAGCACGGAGAACTAGGGCCTGTAAATTTTTATTTTTACATATTGGATATACAGTGGCATGAAAATGTATTGGAATTAACTGGTTTTCTGCAGTAGTTTGCCATAAAACGTGATCTGATCCTCATCTAAGTCCCAACAATATAGAAAAACATGCTTAAAGAGGAGTTCCCCTTAAAAAAAAAAAAAAATTCAAAGTCAGCAGCTACAAATACTGCAGCTGCTGACTTTTAATAATCAGACACTTACCTGTCCCAGGGTCCAGCAATGCGGGGGAACGAAGCCCCGCTTGTTCCCTTCCCCGCTCGGCGGCGCGCCAGCATTCTAACTGTGGGCACTGAAGCCACAGCCGTGGGTGAAGCCACAGCCGGGCACCCACTGTGCAGGTGCGAGCGGCGCTGCGTGCCGTGATTGGCCGCGCAGTCATTTGGGACCTGTCACGTGTCCGAGATGACTGACAGGAGGGAGGGGGCAGAGCTGAGCCCTTCCTGCGCCGATGAGAAGTGATGTCACCAGCCCAGGCACTGAAGGAGGCAGACTACGAGGGACCCCCTAGCAACAGGCATTCAGAGGTGAGTTAAAACATTTTTCCAAATGTTTTTTTTTTATTAATTACATTTTTTTCTGTGCAACACCACTTGCCGACCGCCGCATGTACATATACGTCGGCAGAATGGCACAGCTGGGCAAATGGGTGTACAGGTACATCCCTTTGAATTTGCCGCCGTGGGGTCACGCGCACCGGGAGCTCCGTGAGTCCGATCGCGGGTCCCGCGGACTCGATCGCCGCAGGGATACCCGCGATCGTCTCACAGAGCTGAAGAATGGGATATGCTAATGTAAACAAGCATCTCCCCGTTCTGCCTAGTGACACTGTCACCGATCATAGCTCCGTGATCGGGAGCTATGATCGGTGAAGTGTCTGTCGTAGCCCATCCCCCTAACAGTTAGAAACACTCCCCAGGACACACATAACCCTTTCCTAGCCCCCCAGTGGTTAACCCCTTCACTGCCAGTGTCATTTTTACAGTAATCAATGGAATTTTATAGCACTGATCGCTGTAAAAATTACAATGGTCCCAAAAATGTGTCAAAATTGTCTGATGTGTCCGCCATAATGTCGCAGTCACGATAAAAATCGCAGATCGCCGCCATTACTAGTAAAAAAAATTATTAATAAAAATTCCATAAAACTAACCCCTATTTTGTAGACGCTATAACTTTTGCGCAAACCAATCAATAAACGTTTTTTTTAATATTTTTTATTTTTTTTGGGATATTTATTATAGGAAAAGTAAAAAGTTATTCATTTTTTTTTTTTCAAAATAGTCGCTCTATTTTTGTTTATAGCGCAAAAAAAAAAAAAAAAACGCAGAGGTGATCAAATACCACCAAAAGAAAGCTCTATCTGTTGGAAAAAAAGGACGTAAATTTTGTTTGGGAGCCACGTTGCACGACCGCACAATTGTCAGTTAAAGCAGCGCAGTGCCGAATCGCAAAAACGTGCTCTGGTCTTTGGCCAGCAAAATGGTCTGGGGCTTATGTGGTTAAAGCGGTTCTGCACCCATTTCATTTAGTAAATCTCTTTGCCTTCCAAATCAGGCAAAGAGTACTAAATGAAATGTGTTTTTTTTTTACTTACCTTGTAATCGAGGACTTCCTGTCTTCTTTCTCTTCGGGGGTGGGTGGGGTCTTGCGGGGATCCTCGTCACGCCGCACTGTCTCCTGGGATCTGGTGTCATTGATCCCAGGAGTCAGTGCGGGCATCTTCCGAAATCTCGCGAGATTTCGGCCACATCTTCCGAAATCTCGTGAGATGTCGGCAGATGTGCCGTTACGGCGGTGCATGCTGGGCCATCTAAAGTGCCTGTGGGTTTTCACATGCCCACAGGCAAGATGGACCCCAGCAGACAAGAAGAAGACAAGAAGAAGATGAAGATGAAAACCGGCGGCGATCGAGATGGAAGATGGAACAGGTAAGTCCCCCAATTGAGCTATATGCCCTTGGCATATAGCCCAAAAAAAACAAAAAAAAAACGAGTGCAGAACCGCTTTAAGCTGTTTAAAACAATTTTAATTTCATAGGTCTTGCACCCATTAAATATTCACACTGCTGAAGGAAAAAGTATGTGCACCCATAGACTATTTACTTTAACAAAAGTTAATTGGAGTCAATAGTTTGCACACCAGGAGTCCACTTAATGAAATGAGTTTGGAGGTGTGGTTTAGAGATACTTTGATTGAGAAAAGACACTCAAATATTTTAAGGTTGCTGTTCATAAGAAGAATCAGCTGATGTGAACCATGCCTTGCAAACAGGAGCTCTCTGAAGACGTACAATCAAGAGTAGTTGATCTACATAAGACTGGAAAAAGTATTCATACCCCTTGAAATTTTCCGACATTTTGTCATGTTACAACCAAAAATGTAAATGTATTTTATTGGGATTTCTATGTGATAGACCAACACAAAGTGGCACATAATTGTGAAGTGGAAGGAAAATGTATTCATACCCCTTGAAATTTTCAACATTTTGTTTTACAAAAAAATTTTTTTTACAACATAAATATGTGAAAAGTGTGGCATGCATTTGTATTCAGCCTCCCTCAGTCAATACTCTGTAGAACCACCTTTCACTGCAATTACAGCTGCAAGTCTTTTTGGGTATGTCTCTACCAGCTTTGCACATCTAGAGAGTGAAATTTTTGCCCATTCTTTGCAAAAATAGCTCAAGCTCTGTCAGATTGGATGGAGAGCATCTGTGAACAGCAATTTTCAAGTCTTGCCACAGATTCTCAATTGGATTTAGGTCTGGACTTTGACTGGGCCATTCTAAAACATGAATATGCTTTGATCTAAACCATTCCATTGTAGCTCTGGCTGTATGTTTAGGGTCGTTGTCCTGCTGGAAGGTGAACCTCTGCCCCAGTCTCAAGTCTTTTTCAGACTCTAACAGGGTTTCTTCTAAGATTGCCCTGTATTTGGCTCCATCCATCTTCCATCAACTCTGCCCTGCCCCTGGTGAAGAAAAGCATCCCTACAAACTGATGCTGCCACCACCATGTTTCATGGTGGAGATGGTGCGTTCAGGGTGATGTGCAGTGTTAGTTTTCCACCACACATAGCATTTAGCTTTTAGGACAAAAAGTAACATTTTTGGTCTCATCTGACCAGAGCACCTTCTTCCAAACGTTTGCTGTGTCCCCCACATGGCTTCTCGCAAACTGCCATTGGGCCTTTTTATGGCTTTCTTTCAACAATGGCTTTCTTCTTTCCACTCTTCCATAAAGGGCAGATTTGTGGAGTGCACAACCAATGGTTGTCCTGTGGACAGATTCTCCCACCTGAGCTGTGGATCTCTGCAGCTCCTCCAGAGTTACCATGGGCCTCTTGGCTGCTTCTCTGATGAATGCTCTCCTTGCTCGGCTTGTCAGTTTAGGTGGACGGCCATGTCTTGCTAGGTTTGCAGTCGTGCCATACTCTTTCCATTTTCGGATGGTGGATTGAACAGTGCTCTGCGGGATGTTCAAAGCTTGGAATAGTTTTATTTTTTTATAACCTAACCCTGCTTGAAACTTCTCCACCACTTTATCCCTGACCTGTCTGGTGTGTTTCTTGGCCTTCATGATGCTGTTTGTTCACTAAGGATCCCTAAGAACCCTCTGAGGGCTTCACAGAACATCTGTATTTATACTGATATTAAATTACAAACAGGTGGACTCTATTTGCCAATTAGGTGACTTCGGAAGGCAATTTGTTTCACTAGATTTAAGTTAGGGGTATGAGAGTAAAGGTGGTGAATACAAATGCATGCCACACTTTTCAGATATTTATTTGTAAAAAAAAAAATTTGAAAACCATTTATCATTTTTTCTTCCACTTCACAATTATGTGCCACTTTGTTTGGTCTATCACATAAAATCCCAATAAAATACATTTTATATTTTTGTTTTTTGGTTGTAACATGACAAAATGTGGAAAATTCAAGGGGTATGAATACTTTTTCAAGGCACTGTAAAAAACAGCATGGGGTTCCACCCCAAATCCATATCAGACCCTTATCCGATAATGTGGCACAGGTACATGGAGAGATCCTCGCCCTCGAATATAGTCTGCTCCCACTCCCCCAGGTACAGGTTGGCGGGTGCCCATGGCCACCCCAGGTACAGGTTGGCGGGTGCCCATGGCCACCCCATGAACCTAGAGGAAGTGTCGACCGTCAAAGGAAAAAGCATTATGCTTGAGTATATATTCAGGTTGCAGGTGTTTAGCAAAACCCAGACCCAGGATTGCCTGTTCCAATCTAGCACTGCAGAATCCAGAGAAAGCCAAATCCACAGTTTTCTCTGCCCAGAAACACTAGTCCAAAATGTCACATTTACTCTAAATGCGAAACATGTGTCACATTTTTCTATCTTCCCACAGTGACAGACTCGTCCTGTCATAATAAATCTATACATCTTAAAAATGAATAAAAGTATTCCTTCTTGATCGAGGATGGATGGGCCGAAGTTCAGGGTCAGTAAGAAGGATGCCCCCCCTGTCTCAGCCTATTCCACCCTCTCATCCCACAGCCATACCCTCCTCCCATCTTTATACCCCTTTCTCTCAAACCACATCCCTCCTTTTCCCCCTACGTCTTTCTTACTTATAACCATCTCCCCACCCCATCCCCCATGCTTGCTTACATACAACCAACGGATCTAACCAAAGCTGCCAGCAGGACTGTCAGCCTTGAGTTCATCCCTAATCACAAGTAACTCTCACATTTGATACCTACCACACCGAAAATGTAACCACCACATCACCCTACAGAAACTCTAATCGTCAACACAGTTTGTTTCAAGAAACCATCTCCAACCACAGCACAGTAAAATCTAATGTGGATTTTTATCTCCTCAAAGACCAGGCACCTCCTAGTTTCAGAGAAACAAAATTCACGCCTTAATTACAAACTGTACAATTGTCTAACATATTCATCTTGTTACTGTTATGTACTATTCTTTCCCTACAACTGGTACGCATGTTTTATCTTTGTGATTGCTACAGAAATTTTGTATATCCTTAGGCCGTTGGGCCCATATACCTACTGTTATACTTGTTCATTTATTTCTGAATTTTCCTCAATAAAATACTATGGAAAAAAAAAAGTATTTCTTCACCAGATTAATCCTCAAGTGGTAGCAATAGGGTCAATTCACGAAGAGTTAAATAGTGCTGAAAAAAAATCTGTAAAATAACGCATGCGGAAACAATTGTGTAAATGTTCAATTCACTTGAATTGTGCGGTAAATAACTACTGCAGTAAGGTTTTGATAATGTGGTAAATGTGGTAATTACTGCATAGTTTCGGGAAGCCGGCCGCCATGTCCTTAACAATGGATGACTTATCAGCTGTCAACGCGTTCCCCCCTCCCGAATGCATATCAGGCCCTTTGGATCTGGTATGAATTTTAAAGAGAACGCCACGTCAAAATTAAAACAAAAAAATGGCATGGGGTTCCCCCAAAATCCATACCAGATCCTTATCTGAGCATGGAGCCCGGCAGGTAAGGAAAGGGATGGGACCAGCGAGCGCCCCTCCCTCCTGAACCATACGAGGCCACATGCCTTTAACATGGAGGGGGTGCTTTGGGGCGGAAGGCTGTGTACCCCCCCACTTCAAAGCACATTGTCCTCATGTTGATGGGGACAAGGGTCTTTTCCCCATGTTGATGGAGACAAGGGCCTCTTCCCCACAACCCTGGCTCGTGGTTGTGGGGGTCTGTGGGCAGGGGGCTTATCAGAACCTGGAATCCTCCTTTAACAAGGGGGGCCCCCAGATTCCGCCCCCCATGTGAATGAGTATGGGGTACATTGTACATTTGTCATTTTTAGTGAATTACATTTTTTTTTACCGCATGCAAAACTTTATGCAAATAAATCTCATGACCGTATTATCACATGCGATAATCGTTAGTGAATTGACCCCAATGACGTTAAATGATGTGGATGACAGTTGAGTTCACTGCACAAGTATCAAATGTTCCTGTAAGTGAACACAATGTCATTAGAATTTTTAGCAATTTCAAACCTGTGAAAAAGTTGTGCTAATCTGTGCCCTCATCAACCCATTTTAACGTTACACAACCAATTTATGAAAATGCTTTTTTCCCTGTATGCATCGCAGTGTAGTGTAGGAAGGGAGATATACTGTAGCTCTCCTAAAGTAAAACACCTATGTTCACTTTAAGCTTTACCATTCATAAAATTCACACCAATGTGCAATCGTTTAAATCAACAGACTTTGTTGAGTATATTTTGCAATAAATATATGGGGTTTGCAAACGACCTAAAAGTTGCATTGGGAAAAATGACAGGAAAATGCTTTTTTTTTTTTTACATATTTTTTTTTTTTTTACTTTGTATCCCCAATAAAAAACAAGGAAAAAAAATAGATGTATCCAAATATGCTACCAAATTTAAAAAATGCCCTCTGCCCAGAAAAACATATGTATAACAAGCGGAACTGAGACATTGCCTAATTAAGAAAAAAGCTCTGAGACTCAAGGAGATTTGGAGAGAAAAAGGACTATATATATATGGTTAAAGTGCATATTTACTTTTATAAGAAAGGTATCGAAAAGCTAAATACATTTTATTTTGTGTAACAGTGTAAATAATAACATTCATAAACATTTATGTGAAAGTACATTGGGATGTCACCCCCCCTGTGTCATTAGACAGTGCTCTGCCCCAGGGATTGGCACATATTTTCACTTTGCCCTGAAAGGGTAAATTGACAGTATGGTAGTATTAAGCTAACACTTGTGTTTTTCTCAATAGGACAGAGTTTTATCTCGAAGACATAATTCTTTACCAAACATTGGTTTTCCAACTTTATCTACTCCAAAGCTTAAGGTAAATGATATCAATGGAGAACGAAAGCTGTTTTATTTTGAATTATACAAAAATGTCCTACTTGTTTCAACCTGATCTCCAGTCTGTATAGACACATTTGTGGCAAGCTTGTGTTTGCACATTTGAACATTTTTGGAAATTCGGGTTGCATTTATGAAGAAAATAGACTTTTCATTCTAGCAATCAATCTTCTTCTCCCTTCCTCTCCCTAAAGCCGGTTAGAAGATGTAAAGGAGACACTAACTGGTTGCTTGGAGAAAAGAACTGTTCTTTAGTCAAACACTTCACATGTGAGGCCTTTTGTATGTAGACATTTAGAAGTATTCTGTTTCTAAGTACAATTAGACAAACAAAATGACACCCTGGTAGAGGATTCAAATGGAATGAAGTTACTTTGGACTCAGACCTTTTAGGAGTGGTGCTTCTACTATTTCTTAAAGTTTTAAATCTAAAATGTTCTTTCTTGTTTGGTTCTTTTAACCACTTCACATCCTTTTAAAACATCCTGGACTTGAATTGATTAAAATAAGCTTGTGGGTTTAGGCACAGTGTTCTTTTTTCAGCCAGTGATTGTCTGTTCAGTAAAATTGATCCAGGTGGCCCAGTGGCTATAGCCACCCAATCAAGTCTACAGTAGTGAGAAGGGCCAGTAGTGGTGGGTCGTTCCCAGTGATGTAAGTAACTGAGTTAAAATAAACTGAGTTACCTAACGCAGTTACTTTAGAGGGTAACGAGTAATCTAACTGATTACTTTTCCCCTCATGGTAACTCAGTTCCCATTACTTTGGCTTAGTTACCCCAATTACATCTACCGCCACTAGATGGCAGTAGTGTAATTCCGGTGTTCTGCCGAAAAAGTTCCCCCGCCGGATAATGACCCCCTGTACTGCGCAGGCGCAGGGCTTGCGTAATACGAAGGACTACGGAGCTTCCGAAAATTGCTGAACCTAAACAGCTCTGAGTGAACTCTACACCGCGCAGGTGCAGTTAACATGTAATTGTACGAGGCGATGCCGCACGCTCCCGATGCTCGTGCTACTCTGCAAGGGGTGTCTATCGTGTAAGTAAGGGGCGGGTCTAGTATTACTGTAACCAAGGGGCGCATTTATTATTATTGTTAGATATCGAGCTCTGCCCATTAATTTAACATTCGCCCTCTTCTGTAGCCATCCGCCCCTTACACGATATAATAATAATAGACCCCCCCTTACACGATATAATAATAATAGACCCGCCCCTTGCTTACACGCTATAACAGATCTGCCCCTTGGTTAGAGTAATAGAGCAGCCCCCTTGGTTACACGATATATAACAATAATAATAAATGCGCCCATTGGTTACAGTAATACTAGACCCGCCCCTTAGTTACACGTATAGAATATTTTAAAAAAAAAGTCAGTTACTTTGCTGAGTAACTAATTACTTTTCCAATGTAGTAACTGAGTTACTAACGCAATTACTTTTTGGGAGAAGTAATTTGTAACTTAACTAATTACCTTTTTAAAGTAAGATGACCAACACTGGTCGTTCCTGGGCTCTCCTGTTTTGCTTGGGCCAAATTTTATACTGCTACATATCTTTGGTTAAAATAACCCAAATCAGTGTAAATTATTTGGTCTTTGTGAAAGTTAGAGTCCACAAGGTATGGTGCCAATCACTGAAAACTGATCACACCTGATGTACTGAGGCCCTAAAATGTCTGGAAAGTACAAATACCCCCCAAATGACCCCAAGTAGACATCCCAAGGTATTTAGTAAGAGGCATGGTGAGTTTTTGAAGTTGTAATTTTTCCCCCACAATTCTTTGCAAAAAAATTTTCATAATAACAAGTTATTTCACACACACAGCATATGCATACTTGCAACTACACCCCAAAATACATTCTGCTACTCCTCCTGAGTATGGCGATACCACATGTGTGAGACTTTTACACTGCCTGGCCATATACAGAGGCCCAACATAAAGGGATCACAAATTACACATATCATTTCTTGACTACCTCTTACCATTTTGAAGGCCCTGGAGCACCAGGACAATAGAAACGCCAAAAAATTACCCCATTTTGGAAAGAACACCCCCACATATATTCTATGAGGCATAATGAGTCTTTTGAACATGTCATTTTTTTCCCACAAGTTTTTGGCAAATGTGGAAAGAAAATGAAAATGCTTTTTTTTTTTTTTTTTTTTTTACTCAGTTGTCAATTTATAAAGATATTTCTAATGCATTGCATGTACATAGCAAAACATACTCAACAAAATACATTTCACTACTACTCCTGAGTATGGCGATACCACATGTGTGAGGGTCTTACACAGCCTGGCCACATACAGAGGCCCAGAATGCAGGGAGCACCATCAGGTGTTCCTAGGACATCAATTTTACACTTTTGTGAGGCACTGTAGTAGCACCGATGGGCACTGTAGTGGCATGGATGTGGCACAGATGAGGACTGATGTGGCATGGATGAGCATGGATGTGGCACAGATGAGTACGAATGTGGTATGGATGTGGCACGGATGAGTACTGATGTGGCATGTGTGTGGCACGGATGAGCACTGATGTGGCACGGAAGAATAAAAGGAAGAATCTAACTGGTTGCTATGAGGAGTACTGTTCTCCATTACATAATAAAATCTATGCAATCAGATTTTATACTTTTGTCTTTTCCTCCCCACAGAAAACACACTCTTCTTCTTCTCCAAATATATCGATCTCAGGGGAAAGTAAATTCCATCTATCAGCTGACTTTCAAACAAGTATGAAGGAGCTTGCAGCATGGAAGCAGCAACATTACAGGCCACTAGAAGCTGTAACTGTCTGCCCAGGGGAAGAAACAGAGGAGCAGAGCCCCGAAATAATTCCAGGCATCTCTGCACAGATAGCCTTATTTACTGACCAAGACAAAGAGTTGACTGATAAAGAGGTGGGGGCTGTTCCACAACTGACTTTGAAGCATGTCAAGAGGAAGAAATATAAGAAGAAGAAAGGACACTTGGATCCAAAGAAACTGAAAATTATATTACGGGAGCTAAAACGACCACTGCAGACCCTTAAAAGGTAAGTTATTGTGCAAATAGATGATGGATTAGGGATGATGGCTTCTTTTCTGCTATTTGTATTTCCCCAAATTTCCACAGCAGGCTTTACTTAATCTGCAATTTTATAGCGGGTAGTGAGCACCTGCTTAACAGAAGTGTGTGTGCGTCTTGGAATTCCTCATTCTGAGAAGATACAGAATAGGAACAAGTACAAGGGGCAAAAAAGATCCCTGGGTCAGATTTTAGAGGCACATTAGACGGTATATGATTAAAAAAACATGAACTTTATTGATACAAAAATTTGTTGTGCAAACAGAGCAAGTCTTTAGGCCCAACTCCAGGCAAAGCATATTGGGATTGATTTAATAAAGGCAATAGACTATAGACTGTGCACTCTGCAAGTGCAGTTGCTCCGGAGCTTGATAAAAGAGGTGAAGCTTCACTTTACAAAGAATACCCAATCACATGCAAAGAAAATGGGGGAAAAAAATGGATGATTGAAGTAAGCAGAGCTTCACCTCATTTACTAAGCTCTGCAGGAACTGCACTTGCAAAGTGCACAGCCGATTCGCCTTTAGTAAATCAACCCCGCTGTTTAATTTTGGATAGAGCAGGCAGGGTGTTAAGCTCTTACCATATTGATTTAGGATGTGATGGACAAAGATAAAAAAATAGAAAGCAGGGAGTGGAGAAAAGAGGGTCAACAATGCCCATTTGCAGCTGCATGCCTCCCTTGTGTCCTGTACATACCCCCCCGTGTCCTGTACATACCCCCCTGTGTCCTGTACATACCCCCCTGTGTCCATTGCAGCCTACCTGTGCCGATCTGTGTCCTGTGTATGCCTCCCTGTGCAAAATGTGTCCACCATTGCAGTCTTCATCATGTGTCCCCTATTGCTGATCCTGCCAATCAGCGTGTAAGGCAAAATAGACGGTGGCCATTCCAATATACAAAAGCCGCTCCTCATCCTCGTTCGTGATAGGAGGAACACTGTTTTCCCAGCAGTCAGTGTTCAGTGTTCCGCCTTAATACGGACATCCTCTCATCCTCGTCCATGAGATGAGAATGATAGGACGTCCGTAATAGACGGAACACTGAACACTCTATCGCGGATGGAGAGGAGGAGGAGGCGCGGCTTTTAAACACTTGTACTCGAGTATATACGGTAAGCTTTGTCAATAAAACCTGGAAGCTGATTTGTTTCTGTGCAGAGCTGCACCAGACTTTGCACGCTCCAGTTTTAGTAAATCCCTCCTTTAGTCTTGTGGGCCATCCTTGGAATCTATTATGCATTGTGTACACCCTGAAGAGGGTGCACCCTGGGAACGGGGGTGGGGGGTACATTTGTTTTGGTATTTTGCTTTAGTGGTGTGTTTTTTTTTATGCACCGAGTTCTGTTGAGCAATTTGTGTGGAAATGCAGGGTTCTTTTTTTTTTATTAATGCGTTTTGTTATTACTATGGTTTTAAAGAGTATTCTTTTAAATTTGGTTTGCATATTTAAGAAACCATCTACACATTGCAGGCTATTCACTACAAGTCACTACACCATGCAGCATCAAATGACAATATCAGTATAATGGGATTATACTGTACTTGCACATGGAATACAATAATGGGCAGCAAGAACTATTTATGTACACAAGACAGATGTAACTTTCCTCCTTTGGGTGGATCTGTAATACTAATTCCAGGAGCTCACATGGCTATCCTTTCAGGGGATTGTCATCCTTATTTCCGTTTGAGGAATAGCACATCCATTAGTGTCAATTCCTTTAATTTCCTTTTAAATAGGATTGTGGCCATTATACCATATGCCTTTTGTTTGTCCCCGTCCTCCATTTTACTGCTTACTGTGGTCATCTCCTGGGTATTGCGGTTCTGTTCAGCTCTTTGTCCGCCCCAAGACCTATACATTTGCATGACTTTTGTCATACCACCAGATAAATTTCAACACATAAACCAAACTGTCCTGAAGAAGCAAAAGTCCACTGCGAAATGCGTTCGCATTTGGATTTGGAAAAGTACACCTGCTCTATTTCAAATGTTCATGTATTAAGTTGGTATACACCAGATCATGATGGGTGTCCATTTCCAATCCTTTGTTGATAAAAGATTGATTTTATATTAGTGTATCCCCCTTATGTTATGCCTATAAAGTCTCCTAATGTTGAACAAATGTTTGTTATTTTTGTCTTTTGTCCACATAAAATACAAATATTTGTAGTCAAAATTACAGCTCTGGCCTATATTTATATCCATACAGATCTGTGTCCGTTGAAAGAATGCCCATTGGTTCAAGACCCACTCAGCATCTGCGGAGCTCCAGTCTCCCTCGCCAGTTAGACTTTTCATTCTTCATAAGAACACACTGTGGTGCCCAAACCGATCAGGATCTTCGAGAATGGGTGAGAAACATCTGGAATAATTGGTTTGATGAAGTTTTTCCACCAAGTCAGTCATCTATGGAAGATGAAGCACAGTACTTTGATATAGCTGGTCCTGCGATTCTGCCAGATCCTGAAAAAAAGGAGACCCCATTGACAGCAGGCTTAAATTCAGTACCGCCTGTTCTTGTAAAGGACCCAGCAGCATCTGTGCAAGATGTGGAGAGTGAGATTTCCTATCTCACCAGTTTAATAGAGAAACAGGAGAGACCATCTGTATTCCACTACTGCAGAAGAGGCACCCTGCACAGAAAACTAGGAAATCTACACCTCGCTTTGCAAGATTTAGATATGGTAAGAAGCTGAAAAAAGTTTAAAAACTTTCCTAACAATTATTTATGAAAGTTGACCTGTGAGGATGTAAATGTGGGAGCAGTTCCTGCTGTCTTAATGTATGTGCAGACTGGGGGCTGTCATTCTGATCCTCACATCACTACCTAGTAAGCCACTGCCCTGGAACAAGCATACATGAAAGTTCAGACTTTTTTGAAAAGTGTATTTAAACTCTAATGCTGCGTACACGCGGTCGGAATTTCCGAAGGAAACAGTCCGATGGGAGCTTTTCATCGGATTTTCCGACCGTGTGTATGCCCATCGGTCTTTTTCTGTCGGAATTTCCGACGGACTTTGGATTGAGAACCTGTTCTTAATTTTTCCAACGGAAAACCTTTCGGATTTTCCAATCGTGTGTATGCAATTCCGACACGCAAAATTCCGACGCATGCTTGGAAACAATTCGATGCATGCTCAGAAGCATTAAACTTCCCTTTTATAGTCCAGTCAAACGTTTTTTTAAGGCGTGGTGTTATTGACCGTCAGAATTTGGTGTGACCGTGTGTAGGCAAGACAGTTTGTGCGAAATTCCGACCGTGTGTACGCGGCATAACAATAAATGTTGTCTTTTTGGTTCCTTTAGCTCTGTTTCACAAGTGCAAAAAGTTATACTCTTTGTTTGGAATGTTATGAGTTAGCATTGTTCCCAGCTATCTTCCTGGACTTTGTGTATCCCTAACACATTAATTATCATAGGGTGACAACGCAGCTTGGTACGTTTGTCATCCTAGGACAGGAAGTGAGTTAATGGCAGGATTATCAGTTTAAAGGAGGAAAAAAAAGTGTCAAAAAGGAAAACAAATAATCCACCACATCTAAGCACTGGTAAGCTACATTACTTGTTATATATATATATATATATATATATATATATATATATATATATATATATATATATATATATATATACATACATACATACAGTGCCTGAAAAAATACCCTTTGAAATTTTATACATTTGTTACAACCAAAAACATAGTTGAAAAATGCGTTTCCTGCAAACAAGCTATATCTATCTGCTGTCTCTT
This sequence comes from Lithobates sylvaticus, assembly GCA_028564925.1. Classification (NCBI taxonomy): domain Eukaryota; kingdom Metazoa; phylum Chordata; class Amphibia; order Anura; family Ranidae; genus Lithobates; species Lithobates sylvaticus. Next base: position 114,746,770 of record CM053038.1, read on the forward strand.
GAGATATTTAAACATTTTCACCCGTTTTTGAGGAGAATTCATGCCCTGAACATTCAGGGACAACCAATTTAGCGTCATTGTGAGAAGAAGTAATAAGATAAAAAGGTTCCACCGAACACAACCCCCGTGGACATCAGAAGAGAGAGAAAAAAAAGAAAGGGAAGGAGAGGCCAGTAATGGACAAGAGAAGATTATGTAATGAAACAAAAAAAGGGCGAGTAAAACTCGGAGTAGAATAAATCCATTTAACATAGTTTTCACTATTAGTGGGGCAAGAGGCTCACTGTAGGGATGGAGGTTGACCAAGACTGACGTCCTAGCCATGTTTCGGTGTCCTGTCGTATAGTGTTCCCCGTCGGATACTGTCCGCTGTGTACTGCGCATGCGCAGTACGGATGACAATCAGATTCCAAAAATATCCGAAGATGAACGGTGCCTGTGCCGTGAGTCCAGGTTCAAGCCCCACCATCCAAGTGGACATAGAGTTAGAATAAAAAAGAGCAGAGCAAAGCGAGGCCGTGCCCGAAGCGTGGCGAGCGAAGCAAGCCCGCGAGGGGCCCTCTAACTTTGTGCAGCCCTATGTCCACTTGGATGGTGGGGCTTGCACCTGGACTTACGGCGCAGGCGCCGTTCATCTTCAGAGATTTTCCGAATTTCCTTGTCTTCCGTACTGCGCAATCTCTAGTACAGGGCGGACACTATTCGATAGGCGGACATTTTTTGACAGAACACCGACACATCTGGGGGAGCAAGGGTCCGTCGGAACCAGTCGGCATCTAATACAGTAATATATACAACGGAAAGAAAGGCACATAATATATGTAAACAATTATGTAAAGGCATAACAGTTAGGAAAAGGGACATTAGCTCAAGCAAAGTGGTATAGTTATTCAACTAAGATTACTATGACTACCAAAGTCCAGGGCTATCCTCGCGTAAGTAGGAGGACCCAAGGCGGAGAGCCAATATACAGTTAACAAAGCTACACTAGTAATCAGAACATTTCAATGCGACCATAACATGGTCAATAACCCTGCGGTTCAAGATAACACTAAACATCACAGCCCAGGTCTGCTAGTTAGAGCACAGCCAGAAGCCCATGACGATCATGTGGTCCCCAACAACAAGGTGGAGACCACCTGATCACCACCGGGTAAATCCCAGTTGTAAGCGACTGGGTGCTTTCACCGCCAACCCCTAAAAATAAAAAAAAGGGGGGACAGAAGCATTATTAGAAATAAAATTTCAGATCACTACAGCCCTGCACCACCATCTCTCTATCGGGCAGTCCAGGGAAAGGGACCAATATACAGAAGCAACACACAAGGAAGGTAAGGATTATCCAGCGCCATTGAGTGTCCAGTTGGTAGGTAAAAGACACATTACTGAGGAAGGCCGTGCAGCTGGGATGGGGCTCCATAGGGCTAGCAACAAAATGCGGATCAAGGCCCTCAATGGGCGTTAAAGACAGGTGAGCTGGTAGGAATGTCAGACTCCGGGTGGAGTAAAAAGCAATTCACTTGAGTTCAGTTTGCTCTATCATACTGTGGGCACATCCTGAAAGTGTAGCTCTCTTATGGCTTTGTTTCAACAATGGCTTTCTTCTTGCCACTCTTCCATAAAGGCCAGATTTGTGGAGTGCACAACTAATAGTCATCCTGTGGACAGATTCTCCCACCTGAGCTTTGGATCTGTGCAGCTCCTCCAGAGTTACCATGGACCTCTTGGCTGCTTCTCTGATTAATGCTTTCCTTGCCTGGCCTGTCAGTTAGGGTGTTTTGAAAACCATTTATCATTTTCCTTCCACTTCACAATTATGTGCCACTTTGTGTTGGTCTATCACATAAAATCCCAATAAAAAACATTCAAATGTTTTGGTTGTAACATGGAAAAATATGGAAAATTTCAAGGGGTATGAATACTTTTTCAAAGCACTGTGTGTGTGTGTGTGTGTGTGTGTATATATATATATATATATATATATATATATATATATATATATATATACATACTATAATATAATATATACAGTGGATATAAAAAGTCTACACAAAGATAAATCATCTCAGAACTTTCCACCTTTTAATGTGACCTATAAACTGTACAACTCAGTTGAAAAACAAACTGAAATCTTTTTTTTGGGGGGGGGGGGGGGGGGGAATGAAAAACTAAAATAATGTGGTTGCATAAGTGTGCACACCCTCTTATAACTGGGGATGTTAAGCAATCACATTCAAACACATGTTAAATAGGAGTCAGTACCTGCCTTCATTTAAAGTGCCTCCGATTAACCCCAAATAAAGTTCAGCTGCTCTAGTAGGTCTTTCCTGATATTTTCTTAGTCGAATCCTACAGCAAAAGTCATGATCCGCAGAGAGTTTCCAAAGCATCAGAGGGATCTCATTGTTAAAAGGTATCAGTCAGGAGAAGGGTCCAAAAGAATTTCCAAGGCATTAGATATACCATGGAAGTGAAGACAGTCATCATCTTTTGGAGAAAATATGCCACAAAAGTGACTGGACGTTCTTCCAAAATTGAAAAAAAGAGAAGAAAACTGGTCAGGGAGGGTGCCAAGAGGCCTACAGCAACATTAAAGGAGCTGCAGGAAGATCTGGAAAGTACTGGCTGTGTGGTACATCTCCCGTATTCTTCATATGTCTGGGCTATGGGGTAGAGTGGCAAGACGGAAGACTTTTCCTACGAAGAAAAACATCCAAGCCCGGGTAAATTTTGCAAAAACGCATCTGAGGTCTCCCAAAAGCATGTGGGAAAATGTGTTCTGATCTGATGAAACCAAGGTTGAACTTTTTGGACATAATTCCAAAAGATATGTTTGGCACAAAAACAACACTGCACATCACCAAAAGAACACCATACCCACAGTGAAGCATGGTGGTGGTAGCATCATGCTTTGGGGCTGTTTTTCTTCAGCTGCAACAGGGGCCTTAGTCAAGGTAGAGGGAATTATGAACAATTACAAATACCAGTCAATATTGTCACAAAACATCCAGGCTTCTGCTAGAAAGCTGAACATGAAGAAGAACTTGATCTTTCAGTATGACAACGACCCAAAGCATACATCCAAATCCAAAGGAATGGCTTCACCAGAAGAAGATTAAAGTTTTGGAATGGCCCAGCCAGGGCCCAGACTTTAATCCGATTGAAAATCTGTGGGGTGATCTGAAGAGGGCTGTGCACAGGAGTTCCCCTTCGCAATCTGACAGATTTGAAGTGTTTTTGCAGAAGAGTAGGAAAATAGTGCCGAGATGTGCCATGCTGATATACAGTGCTGTAATAAAATCGAAAGGTGTCAGCATGAGGATAAAAAAACAGCTAATTACTGGCTCTGTTTACATCACGTGATCAGCTGTCAGCTGATCACGTGGTAAGGGGTCGGGATCTCATAGACTCGCTGATCACAGAGCGCGCCACGGGCACTCCCTGCAGGAGGCGGACAGGCCGCTCAGGCATGGGAGGACGTCAATAGATGCCCTCCCGGCAAAGCAGGTCCAAGCTATAGCCGCCATTCGGCTATAGCGCAGATCTGAAGAAGTTAAAGGTGGAAAAAGTTCTGAAATATCTACATCTATATATACAAGCGTGTGGCCGCAACAAGGTGAAGAGTACAAAGACACAGTGTGTCTTGCCTACAGTCAAGCATGGTGGTGGAAGTGTCATGGTCTGGGACTGCATGAATGCTGCCGGCATTGGGGAGCTACAGTTCAGGGCAGTATTCCAACAAAACAACCCCAAACACACCTCCACGACGACCACTGCCATGCTAAAGAAGATGAGGGTAAAGGTGATGGACTGGCCAAGGATGTCTCCAGACCTAAACCCTATTGAGCATCTGTGGGGCATCCTCAAACGGAAGGTGGAAGAGCGCAAGGTCTCTAACATCCACCAGCTCCGTGATTTTATTATGAAGAGAACTCCAGTGGCCACACAAAATATTGACACTTTGGGCCCAATTTGGACATTTTCACTTAGGGGTGTACTCGCTTTTGTTGCCAGTGGTTTAGACATTAATGGCTGTGTTGAGTTATTTTGAGGGGACAGCAAATTTACACTGTTATACAAGCTGTACACTCACTACTTTACATTGTAGCAAAGTGTCATTTCCTCAGTGTTGTCACATGAAAAGATATAAACTATTTTTATATTTACAAATATTTGTAGTATTTACACTATTACAAATATTTACAGGGGTGTACTCACTTTTGTGTGTAAACATATATAAAAATACAATATTTGTTCTTGGGTTTAGATATGCTTTAACTGGCTTCTTGAGTATCATTTAATTGCAAGGCAAGAATTAGGTTTATAACCCAAGAGTGTATATCTTTAAAGTGACCCTGTCATAAATAAATTAGAAGCAGGCATACTTTAAAAAGAAGCAAGTGGATACTTACCTATTCTATTGCCTATGCTGTTCTATACAAGAAAAATCCTCTGATGTCTGCTGGGAAAAGCAAGACTCCTGGGAGCATCAATCTCCTCCGTCCCATGCAATCCTCACTGTGGTCAGTGGGATGAATAATGGAGCACTGTGTGGGAACATGGAAATTGACACTCCCTGGAAGTATTTGTTTTCCAGTAGATTTCAGCAGAGGCTTTCTCTTGAACAGAATGGCACAGGTAGTGGAAAAGGTCAGTCAATTTGTTTTGTAGGTGTGCTTGTTACCAATTTCTTTAATAACGCATTCTGACTAGGATTATTTTAAACTTTGAATACTCACCCTCAGGTATTATATTTGTCAAGGATTAAATATTAGTATGCACTTCATTATTTAGCTTTACTTGCTTTTATTTTTTACTTGATTTTTTTGAATATGGCTCTTTATGAAGATTGAGTCAAGAATCGGAGATCAATTGCTGTGCTGTCAATTGGTTATTTTCCAATTTCTACTTTACATTTTACCAACCATTATGTAGCGTGAAGGCATACATATTGCGTGACTGGATGACATATGATCTTACTAGTGTGATACTAAGGATTTTATTTTTGTAGTATAAAATATAGAAGCCTAAACCTCACTAATGCCCTGTACACAGGATCGGACTTTCCGACGGAAAATGTGCGATCGGAGCTTGTTGTCGGAAATTCCGACCATGTGTAGGCTCCATCGCAGAATTTCCGACACACGTTTGATCTAAAATTTCCGACAACAAAATTGCTGGAAATCCCGATCGTGTGTACACAATTCCGATGCACAAAGTGCCACGCATGCTCGGGATCAAGCAGAAGAGCAGCACTGGCTATTGAACCATTGTTCTCGTCATACGTGTTGTATGTCACCGCGTTTTTGACGTTCAGAATTTCCGACCAACTTTGTGTGACCGTGTGTATGCACGGTCGGCTCCTCTCGCGGGATTGCGAGAGGAGCCGAGAATAGCCAAAGTACTCTCGGCTTTCTGTAGGTCAGTGGCGATCGCTCCTCTCGCAATCAGTGGAGGTGGGCGGGACTGCGAGAGGAGCCGAGAATAGCCGAGTGTACTTCGACTTTCTGTATCTCGGCTCCGCTCCCTCGCTACATAACGATCAGCAGGGGATCGGCGTATAACACGCACCCACGATTTTCCCCTGATTTTAAGGGGAAAAAAAGTGCGTGTTATACGCCGATAAATACGGTAGAAATTATGACAATAACAGTTACTGTATTTCCACCTTATTTTCTGGAGATTGCGAAATTCTATTGCCACATGGATGGGATCTAGAAAAATACATCACCATCCCAATGTATATATACTGTATATAAGAATTTGGAAAACATAACTCACTTATTTCTTCACAGGTTATAAAACAGGAGCCACAACTGCTGGATGCATATTGGCATAGACATCTGATTTTCTTGCTGCAGGAGAAGACAAACGAGGCTCTAGATGACTTGAACTTCATTATTAAATATAATAAAACACATGCAGGTAAGATATTTGCTCAGCTGAGTACCCTGTATGGGGCTGTATACTGGTACTAGGGCAACTTGGGTGAAGATGGCCAAGTGGTTAACACTTCCACTTAGCGGTGATCGGTTTGAATCTCAACCTTGCCACTACCTGCCTTGAGTGTGCATGTTCTTCCCGTGCCTGGGTTTCCTCTAGGTACTGCGGTTTCCTCCCACATTCCAAAGACATGCTGCTACGTTAACTGGCTCCTGTCTAAGTTGGCCCTAGTATGTGTATGTATGAATGTGAGTTAGGGACCTTAGATTGTAAGCTCCTTGAGGACAGGGACTGATATGAATGTACAATATATATGTGAAGAGCTGCGTAAATATACGGTGCTATACAAGTACTGTAATAAATAAAAGTCTATGAGAGTTCACTGCACACACTTTCACTAAGCTCATTCATACCAGCAGAATTGCACAATGCAACCCAAAAGCAAGAACAAGGCAATTTGCCTCAAACTGTGCACTTTTTGTTACATTTTTGTACAGCACATTTTGTTCCTGAACATATATTTTCTGGGTGGCACTAAATGGGAATAACTTACTAACAGTTTATTTGAAGTACCTATTAATGAGATGATGAAAAAGACCTGTTTTAGAAAATACATAATAAATAATTTCAATTCATAAAGGCAGTGGCCCCCCTAAAAATTTTGAGCACCAGCTGTCACTGGTTTATATGTGCATCTATATATATATATATATATATATATATATATATATATATATATATATATATATATATATATATATATAGATCCTTTATGGGAATGATAAGTGCTGTACATAGAACAGTGGGACATACCACTACTTCCAGAAATGTGGAGTGCTACGCCAGGACTTGTGACAGAGGTACCAGTGTTAGGTTAGCTGGCAGTTCTGGACCAGGAAGAGAAGATGAGGGGCTCAGTGCAACTGTGTTGTGTAGTCCTGGTGGTGTGCGGGCCGATGCTGGCTCAGGATGTTCCTCCTGTGAATGAGACTCATATGTGTACAGTCTGTACTTTGAGTAGGCTTATACATTGTTTATATTTAACTATGTTCTTTTAGGCCACACCCACTCTTTGATGCGATGCACTCCTCATGTTTTCTCACTTTTTTAGGTGCTGAGGTTAGAGTTATGTCTGTGACACTTTTGCTTGTGGCACAAAAATTATAACATATTTTATGGGTACTGAACAACTGTATTTTATGCATGTTGTGTGTGTTGTATATAGTGAGTATGTTCAGGATTTATATAACCATACCTCTTATTTTATTTATTTCAGGTCCTTATATAGCGCCGTCAATTTACATATACATTGTACATTCACATCAGTCCCTGCCTTCAAGCAGCTTACAATCTAAGGTCCCTAACTCACATTCAAACATACACATACTAGGGCCAATTTAGACAGGATCAAAATAACCTACCAGCATGTCTTTGGAGTGTGGGAGGAACCGGAGTACCCGGAGGAAACCCACGCAGGCACAGGGAGAACTTGCTAACTCCAGGCAGGTAGTGTCGTGGTTGGGATTTCAAACCAGTCACCCTTTTGCTGCTAGGCACAAGTACTAAACAATAAACCTCTTGGAGCACCTCCCACTATTAGTGCAATCTGGCCACATCCACCATTCGCCATATCATGCAAATTATTTCTTCCTCACGGTGCTCAAGATCTTTCTCAATCCTAGTTCTTGCCGTAAAGTACATGGTCAATTACAAAGTGACAAAAGATACAACAGGTACCTGTCTGTAAGCTTGTGCCCTGCAGAGATATGCTCTAATACAGAGAGGGTCCACTTTTATAGCTGCAGAGAAGTGATGGACTGCTTGGGAATATTGTTCTCGGTGCAGAAGGCAGATTAGACCCAAATTCACATGTGCCACAGCCACAGTCCTGAGGAAAACAAACAACAGCGTCAGAAACAGTATAAAATGAGTGCGGCTCAAGGCCAAACCTATGCTACCACGTATTAGTGCAAAACAAAGGTTTGCCATGCCTAGTAGTCACTACCCAGAAAATACACCCCCCTATACACTCAGGATTACACTTATGACTTTTATAGTTTGCATCAGTTTAAACAAAGGCAGAATGAAAATATTGAGAGAAAACTTTGCATACAGCTGATACCTATATAAAAAGGTAAAGAATGCTTTATGATTTTATGCTGCAAATTCCAGTTTAACTTTCAATAAATCATGTAATAACAAATTAAATCATTATCAGGAAGTGTAAAAAAAAAAATGAATAGTATGAATTTAATCACTTTTTAATCAGTATCATATTTAGATGTGTTAACAAATTATAATTAATGTACGGTGCCTTGAAGGAAAATGATAAATGGTTTTTCTAATTTTTTGTATTTAGCCCCCCCCTGAGTCAACACTTTTTAGAACCACCTTTCACTACAATTACAGCTGCAGGTCTTTTTGGGGATGTCTCTACCAGCTTTGCACATCTAGAGAGTGACATTTTTGCCCTTTATTAAAGAATAAAGGGCAAAATAGCTCAAGCTCTGTCAGATTGGATGGAGAGCATCTGAACAGCAATTTTCAAGTCTTGCAGATTCTCAATTGGATTTAGGTCTAGGCTTTGACTAGGCCATCCTAATACATGAATATGCTTGATCTAAACCATTCCATTGTAGCTCTGGCTGTATGTTTAGGGTAGTTGTCCTACTGGAAAGTGAGCCTCCACCCCACTCAAGTCTTTTGCAGACTCTAATGACACGTACACACGGTCGGAATTTCCGATGGAAACAGTCCGATGGGAGCTTTTCATCGGATTTTCCGACCGTGTGTATGCCCAAAGGTCTTTTTTCTGTCGGAATTTCCGACGGACTTTGAATTGAGAACCTGTTCTCAATTTTTCAGACTGAAAACCTTTCTATCGGATTTTCCGATCGTGTGTATGCAATTCCGACACGCAAAATTCCGACGCATGCTTGGAAACAATTCGACGCATGCTCGGAAGCATTAAACTTCCCTTTTATAGTGCTGCCGAACGTGTTTTATGTCGCTGTGTTATTGACCGTCGGAATTTGGTGTGATCGCGTGTAGGCAACACAGCTTGAGCGGAATTCCGTCGGAAAAACCGTCAGAGTTTTTTCTGACGAGAATTTCGATCGTGTGTTTGCGGCATTACAGTTTTTCTTCTAAGATTGCCCTGTTTTTGGCTCCATCCATCTTCCCATCAACTTTGGCCAGCTTCCCTGTCCCTGCTGAAAAAGCATCCCCACACCATGATGCTGCCACCACATGTTTCACGGTGGGGATAGTGTGTTCAGGGTTATGTGCAGTGTTAGTTTCCACCACACATAGTGTTTTGCTTTTAGGCAAAAAAGTTAAATTTTGGTCTCATCTGACCAGAACACCTACTTCCACATGTTTGCACATGTGTCCCCCAAATGGCTGCTCATAAACTGCAAATGGGACTTCTTATGGCTTTCTTTTAATGATGGCTTTCTTCTTGCCACCCTTCCATAAAGGCCAGATTTGTGGAGTGCATGACTAATAGTTGTCCTGTTTCTCATCAGATTCTCCCACCTGAGCTGTGGATCTCTGCAGCTCCTCTAGAGTTATCATTGGGCCTCTTGGCTGCTTCTCTGATTAATGCTCTGCTTTTCTGGCCTGTAATTTTAGGTGGATGACCATGTCTTGGTAAGTTTGCAGTTGTGCCATACTCTTTCCATTTTTGGATGATGGATTGAACAGTGCTCTGTGAGATGTTCAAAGCTTGGAATATTTTTTTTTTTTTTTATAACCTAACCCTGCTTTAAACTTGTCCACTTTATCCCTGGCATGTCTGGTATGTTCATTGGCCTTATATCTGATGCTGTTTGTTCACTAAGGTTCTCCCTTACAAACCTCTGAGGGCTTCACAGAACAGCTGTATTTATACTAAGATTAAATTACACACACTATTTATTTGGACTCTATTTAGTAAATAAGTGACTTCTGAAGGCAATTGGTTCCACTAGATTTTAGTTAGGGTTATCAGAGTAAAATAAAATTTCAAAGGGTATGGATACCTTTTCAAGGCACTGTACATTATAACCTCATACATACATTAAATATCATACACAAGATGTAATAAAATGGATCAAAGAAGACCACAACATACCTATCCAAAGCCAGTACATGTTCAAAGTCAAATGTGGCCTCATTTGACAGTCCTAGGTCTGTGTACAGGATACCACGCTGAAGAAAAGCATTCAGATTTTCAAACTCATCATAAAGAAGTACTGTGGAGAATTAAAAAAAAATATTGAGACAGCCTGTGTTCCTAAAACATTAGCACATGCACCAAATTTAGGTGTTTCAAACTGAGCATATGATGAGAAAGTGTAAAGGTTGTAAAAGCGGATGGTGGAAGCAGCACATGGAAGTTGCCTTGAATTATTACAGCAGCATCCTATGGTACCGGACCAATGGCACAGCTAATAGTCAGATTTCCCAGCTGTGAATATACTCTTGTAAAGAACCAGGCACTTGCTTAATGCTTGTGAGCATGTTCCTTGTCATTCACTGGAAATCTGAACGTGAGCCCTAAAACTGACCACAACCGTGGGTTGCTGCTGTAATACTCCAAGGCCGATTCCATGTACTACACTTTTTCTGCTTGTCTCTCAACTTGGACCCGTTCCTTCTCAACTCTGAAACCTCCCTATAAGTGTTTAACTGAGATATACAGCCTCACTAGCCAATGGGGAAGCCTGAGAGGCAGATGTGGGTGGGACAAGGCTTGAAGTTTACTGGTAAAGTGGAACTATTTAAAAATCTGCAAGCAGGCAGCTGTTTATTGCAGAAGAGACATGATATTGCATACTTACCTGCCTGCTTGCAGTCTTCTATTTAATGCACATGCACAGCTCAGCGTTCATTCCCAGGAAACTTTGGCTGTGCTAGCATGATTGACTTCCATGCACATGCATGGGATGACATCATTCTCTGCCAGCCAATCAAGAGGCCGAAAACCTGGAGAGAAGATTATAGCGGCCTGCGAGGTATGTAACAGTTGCATCGCTGGAAGGTGGAGGTGAGTGTATTGCAGAGTTTAGTCTCACTCTAAAGCCACAGTTTGTATGTAGCTTTGGCTGATTTCTAAGTGTGTAAGTGTTTCTCAGAGATGGCTTTCAGAGCCAATAATTTGATGTGGTTACCAAGGTTAAGGTTATTGTTAGGATATAGAGGATTAAATGATAGGTTACATTTTAGGGTAAGGGTGGATTGAAAGTATTAGGTTAGGGTTAGGTTAATAGCTAAGTGTCAGGGTTAGATTAAAGAGGATTAATATTAAGAGTTAGGGTGAGTTAAATGAGAGAAACATGTAGTTTGTTGTTGAGTTCTCCATCTGAACATTTTTTATTTATTTTTACCAGAAATGCTGAAGTCTTGTAGGGCGTGGTATGGATAGCACTTGCGTAGCAAACATCCTCTGTAATAAAAAGCCATCCAGTTCTTGGGATCCAAATGAATAATAGCTGAAAAGTCTTCTGCTGCCTCATTGTAGCGGGCTAGCTTGGTGTAAGCTCTTCCGCGGAAAGTTCTGTTATATGGAAATACACTTTACAAATCACATTCATCTGCTTTGGCCAAGTTTACAATCTCATCAAAAAAGACAAAAAAAATTTCAAGGAGAATGAACCTCAATATAATAATATCCAATTCAAATTAATAAAAAATAAATCCCTGAGGAATAATGATCACTGTTGACAATTATTGCCGAGGAGATAAAAAACAGGACCATATCCTGCAATTGCTGGGTTGCTATGGCCATTCTCAGATACAGAAAGCAAAATGCAAGCACCTATAGCAACCTGAGATATGCAGACGATACCATACTAATGGCAGACAGTGAAGAAGAACTAAAGAGTCTCTTAATAAAGGTGAAAGAGTAGAGTGTAAAAGCTGGCCTGAAATTGAACATTAAGAAAACTAAGATCCTTGGCAAATAAAAGGAGAAGAAATGGAAACAGTGAGAGATTTGATCTTCCTAGGCTCCAAGATCATGGCAGAAGGTGACTGTATTATGGTGTTGGAGAAGACTCTTGAAAGTCCCTTGGGGGGCAAGAAGATTAAACCAGTCAATCCTGAAGGAAATCAACCCTGAATATTCACTGGAAGGACAGATCCTGAAGCTGAAACTCAAATACTTTGGCCACCTAATGCGAAGAGAGGACTCACTGAAAAATACCCTGATGCTTGGAAACATCGAAGGAAAAAGGAGAAGGGGACAACAGAAAACAAGATGGATAGATAGCATCATTGAAACAATGAATATGAAGTTAAGCAAGCTCCGGGAGGCAGTGGAGGACAGAAAAGCCTGGCGCGCTATGGTCCATGGGGTCACGAACAGTCGGACACAACTAAACGACTGAATAACAACATAGCAACCAATTGGCAACCATATTCAATTACTCTGAACTGATAGGTTGATTTGTTTTAATATTGATATAAAAAGGTATTGGAGTGAAGGAGGGTTTCCATGCTCACCCAAGAAATACTCAGAAGAGAGGACCTACCAGGTCCATACAAACTTCTTTTTTATCATCAATGAGAAACCTCACAAAAATTTCCATTTCTAAGAAGGCAGTTCTACTTGTGTGACTCAAAGAATCTTAGCTGATTAACTGACAAGGAAGACATCCATAAGAACAAAAATTATTGAGAAGCTTTTTGGGTCCTTGGCAAAAACCCTGACATTTTTAGGGTTTTTATCTCTACATGAAGCGGGCCTTCACCCCCAAGATCCGCTAAGGCTCTGTGCACTGCCGCTACCCTCCACAATATAAACAATGCAGGATCCACTAGGCAGTTAAGTATCTGAATTGAGGACGAATGATTTTCTTTCACTTTCACTCTGTGATAATGGTAAACATGATACACAGAAAGGGTAAATCTCCCCAGCAGGAATAAAAACGTAACAGGTGTTCCAATCCCTCTCTACTCTATCCAAAACTTTTCAAAATTTCCTTTAATTATATTTTAAAGTTTGACATTCTTGATGTTCACTTTTCCATATTTCTGTTATTGTCAAAAACATTAATATTTTTAGATCTACCACTAGATTAAGCACTGTATTTCACTGTATCCCACTTACCCTCACCAACCCTCCCTGCCTAACAACTGTTAAAGCCTGGTATACACAGTAAGTTTTTTGTCGTTCAACATCGCAAGCTACACAAAAGAAAACGAATAGATCGCTGTACTAAACAAACAGGCAGTGCAGCGATCTCTCCCGCTTGTGTCTTTGGTTTTAAAGCATGTTCCTTTGACTGAAGTCGGTCCTTAGACCAGCTTCTGTCGAAAGGACAGCTGTACACATGGTCCAAATGATATTTGGACCATGTGTAACCAGCTTTAGAAAAGATATCAAGCACAAAGGGAGTGCATTGTTTTCAACAAGATGGTTGACTAATTGACTTTCCGTGTGAGAAGAAGCAGTAGAGGACGCCCACTCCACAACACTGCAAAGCAGATAACAGAGCTTAACCACTTTCAGACCGGACCATTTTGCTGGCTTATGACCAAACCACTTTTTGCGATTCGGCACTGCGTTGTTTTAACTGACAATTGCGCAGTCGTTCGACATGGCTCCCAAACAAAATTGACGTCCTTTTTTTCCCACAAATAGAGCTTTCTTTTGGTGGTATTTGATCACCCCTGCGGTTTTTATTTTTTGCGCTATAAACAAAAAAAGAGCGTACATTTTTGAAAAAAAACGCATTATTTTTAACTTTTTGCTATAATAAATATCCCCCAAAAATATATAAAAACATTTCTTTTTCCTCAGTTAAGGCTGATACTTATTCTTCTACATATTTTTGGTAAAAAAATTGCAATAAGCGATTATTGATTGGTTTGCACAAAAGTTATAGCGTTTACAAAATAGGGGATAGTTTTATGGCATTTTTATTAATAATTTTTTTTTTACTAGTAATGGCAGAGATCAGCAATTTTTATTGTGACTTTGACATTATGGCGGACATATCGGACATTTTTGACACATTTTTGGGATCATTGTCATTTATACAGCAATCAGTGCCATACACATGCACTGATTCCTGTGTAAATGACACTGGCAGTGAAGGGGTTAACCAGGGGGTGCCAGTGTAGGGGTTAAGTGTGTCCTAGGGGCGTGTTACTAACTGTGGGGGGGGGGGTGGCTGTGTGTTAGTGAACACTGAACTCTGCTCCAATCACAGGGAGCAGAGATCAGTGTCACTTGCTGCTAGGCAGAACGGGGAGATGCTGTTTACTTCCGCATCTCCCCGCTCAGCCTTCCAGTGAGACGATCGCGGATATCCCTGCGGCGATCGAGTCCACAGGACCCGCTACCAGACTTACGGGGGTCCCGACCGGCATGCCGCCGGCGGCGCAAATGCGATGGCACGGCGGCATTCTTAAAGGGACGTACTTGTACGCCCTTATTCCTGTCCGTGCCATTCTGCCGACATACATCATGCGCCGGTCGGGAACCGGTTAAATAAAATGTGGAAATGCAACTGACCCTATGCAACAGATGCTCTTCTGCATCCAATGCAGTGTGAACACAGATCAGGCTGAGCTAAACTAGACTAAAAAAAAAAAAACTAGACTCCTAAAATTATTACATTTCTAGGCATTTTTGTTATAGAGTGGGCAATATTACAATGCATCATTTTCCATTTATTATCATTAGGGAGCAGATGAGCCAGAAAAGGCTACAGACCTGTTTTTATTAAGTTGTCAATGGAATTCTATTTCCTGATTACTGCATCAACAAACACAACACACTCTTAAGCCCCATACACACGCTCGGATTATACGAGGACCAGGTCCGTCGGATCATGTCCGTCGTACTTTGTCCGATGTTGGTTTTGCGTACACACGGTCGGACAAAGTTGTCGGAAAATCCGATCATTCTGAACGTGGTGACGTTTGTTGCCTACGACGGGACTACGTAGAGGCTAGTAGCCAATAGCTTTGGTCTTGTAATGTGATCTGAGCATGCGTAGCACTTTGTCCGTCGGAATTCGCTACACACGATTGGATTTGGTGTGATCGGACTTTGTTGTCAAAAAATCTATCCAGCAGGAGATAGGACTTTGTCCGTCGGACAATCCGATGGAAACTGTCCGATGGTGCCTACACACGGTCAGAATTTCCGACAACATTGTCTGATAGGACAGAAGCCATCGGAAAATCCGACCGTGTGTATGGGGCTTAAGGCTGGATTCACACCTATGCATTTTTAGTGCTTTTTGCATTTTGCAGATTTGCACTACAGTCCATTTAACATGGTTTCCTATAGACCACGTTCTGTAGTGCAAATCTGCAAAATGCAAATAGCACCAGAAATGCATAAGTGTGAATACAGCCTAAGGTTTTATCATAGAAGTATTTTTAAGTTAGCTTGTGATTTGCTTAAAGTGGATGTAAACCCGAAAATTTTTATTTTTTGTCTGGCACAATATAGAGTATGGAATTTCAGATGAGCTGTGCCCAGTCTTGCCACAAAGAGTTAGTCCAGCTCTGAGAAATCCTCATATCTTTTTTCAGTGAAATAAAAACGGACAAACTGTGAAAACTTTGTCCTGTCTTCCCCCTTGCTGTGACTGACAGGTGATTTACATATCTCTTGCACTAGCCTAAGACATGCATTATTTTTTAATTCCCACTCCCACTCCTTTCTTCAGCAGCTCTGCAAGGATTGGCTGTTCCACACCTCAGCATGATTTGGCATGCTGAAGTCATGTGGGGACTTTTCTGGGTTTTGACTGGATGTTAGAGATCATAGCAGAAGTTCAGTGTAAGAAATACACAGGAGAAAATGCATGTTGATAAGGGAGTGTAGAGGTGGGCAGGGAGTCTACTGACATCACGACTCCACCCACTGAGCCCTGGAAAACAGACCCACCCACAAAATCTGCAGTTTTTTTAGGTTTCATAGCAGACAGAGGGGAGACATTTGACAGATAAGTATACATGCAGGAGGCATGTATATCCTTCTAGATAACCAATATTGCAGTAGTTTAGAAAGGATGAGAGTGGGTTTACATCCACTTTAAGGGAATCATCCAAGGGCGTTGAAAAATATTGCATACATTCTCATCTCCCATTCAGAACCATTTCACTATGCCATGTGATTAACAGAAATTATATGTTTTTGGCTGCTGGTGCTACAGGAAATGGGAAATAACTTTGGCAAAAATGGAGATGTAAATTTCATGAAACACAAATCCAGGGGTCAAGTCCTGGGGAAAAAAGTGTGGGAACTTCCACCCAAGATCCACTCGCCCACCAAAAAATAAATGATACGCTCATATGCACGAACGCTTCAAAAGTGGTATTTTTCATCCAATTTTCGTATCGTGTTTATGAAGCTTAACTGTTAGTACATAAAAAAAAACAATCCTCAATAAACATAAATACGGTAATTCTCTGAATAATCAGCATTCGTTCAATTCTGCTTCGATGCAAATATGAACATCGTGTTCTGATCTTTATTGGGGAATGTTATTTTGTATATAGTGTGTTTATGTGGTGAGTTTACACTTTTCATAGAGTTTGGATAACACAGGGTTAAACGAAAAGGTCATAAATGAACTGCACATTATCTGGACAGAATGCTTGGGGAGATAGTGATGTGTTCCTGCTTAGGAGATGTATGTTAGCTTGGGGGGCTGCAAACTCTGCAGGGCTCCAACACACACTCGCTGCTATTCCAACCCTTTACATATTTCCACATTGTTGGATTTAATATTTCTGCGGTTCACTTCCTGTTTTGCTGCAAGCCAGATTGCCAAAAGTTGGAATGAAGCAAGCTTTGTATTCAGAAACAATGGCTTGGCTCAAAGCCCACCTGCTGTGACATGTGTACAAGCTTCAAGGGAGACTGTTAATACTAAGGTGGCCATGGATACCTATTGGATGAAAGGCAAAGGGGGGTGGCTATGAGTGGATGTGTGGGTTTGAATGAAGAGTTTGGACACACAGGAAGGCACTCTCTGTTTGCTGGGAATCCCTGACATGAGAAGATGTCTCTGGTCACCTCATGGTCTGGCGGCCATTTTTCGAGGCTACAAGCATCACGGAGGGCCCTGTGATAAGTATCTTTGATATTCTTGTATTATATGATTTGATTGTAAGCCTTGTGATATTGTAATGTCTTTTATTACTTTATGTTAGCATTCCTGATTCTTGGGAAATAAATAAGATTTGATTATTCCTAGCCGTGTGTTTGGTTTCATAGCTAACCTCGTATTATTGTGATATTAACAGTAGCATGCGTTCATAGGTTTAACAGACTAACGACATTATAGGGACTAGACAATTAATACACAGATATAAGTATTATATTGCGTACTTCACACATAAACTTCCCTCCTGGCATTAAACTTTGCCAGGTATTGTGCTCAGCTTACCACCCCAAACTGATGTTCCTCCCTCAGCTCACCTCTCTCCCTGCATGTCCTGTAAGCAGAATAGCTGTGCTCCTCCTCTGGGTTCTCTCATCATATGGCACTGAAGATAGAGGAGGGGGGGGGATTCAGCAGGACACACAGAGCAAATATGCAGGAGACTGGGGGGGTGAGGAGACAGAAAATCAGGAGGGGCCGGCGGGGAGGAGCGCATCACGAGAGGTCTGACTAAACACAACCTCTTAGCAGCAGGGACCTGATCTACCAGTCAGCTAGCTGTGATTGAGAGGTAGATCGAAGGGGAAGCTGTCATGGGGCCCCCTACTGGCAATGCCTGAATGGTCAGTCCACCCCTGGTGTAAGTCACTTACTATTGCGAGCTGTGTCGGCGGCTGCTGGTGTAGTACCTGCCACACAGCTTGCATACTTCAAAGTCTTGCAGGACACAGCTGATAACGGGAACTGAGTTCCTGTTGTGGAAAAAGTACAGGAACTCCGTTCCCATGCGTTCCCACAGGACTTGAGCCCTGCACAAATCTAAATGGGGGATTAGTAAGAGTCTATATCAAATGATTTTGTTGGCAGCACAAACTTTTAAGCCCTTCATGTTGGAGATGTCACAGTCAGTTACCTGGCCTCCACATTAGTAAAGTCCTGTTTGATGGCAGCTGTGAAGTCCTGTACTGCTGCACTCCAGTTTCTGTTTGCAAAATAGTACATGCCATGCTTCATAAGAGCTTCTGTCCGACTGGGATTATGGGAAAAGCACTTTAAGAATGAAAAGAAAATACTGTTTTACCAATTCATGTCTTCGTCATATACAGTAGGTCATTTAGGAACACTCTTCATAGAGGATGTTTTTATTGGAGCAGTATATAATTATACAAATTGCATATAAATACCTGAGCATAATCATCCATGGCTATAATAAGTTCATCCTGAGCCTCATACATTTGTGCTCGCCGGAAATAGATGTCATCATTCGTTGGCTGACATTTAAGAGCTTGTGTATAGTTTACTATAGCCAAAGTGTAGTCCTTCTTCTGCTTGTATATCTCAGCTTTGGACAAGTACGCATCTGATTTGTAAATGGCATGGTAGAAAAGAATAATATTAAGTGCTATTTATCCTTCGGCATTTCTCCAGAGCTAGTGTATAATACAAAAATCTTTAGGGCCAATGTCACACTTACAATCCTGTTACTGGTGACAACCAAGGTAGAGCAGAGAAATACTCACCCATATGCAAAGGTCACTCCCTTGCTGGCTTGAAGTGCAAGGAGTTGTTCTCTAGCTAGTAAGAAACATTTATCAGTGTTTCTGTCAGTGAGGGAGCACCACCTTGCTTACCCAGCCAGAGACTGAGTGACCTGTAAAACAGGTATGTCATACTCACTGTACCTTGGCACCAGGTTTCCCCTCTGGTGTGAGGCTGTCTACCATGACCAATTTGATTCTAGGAGCAATCTTAATTGGCGAAGAGATATGCTGTTCAGCATTCGAGCAACACATCACTACATCTAAGCCAAGCTCCCTGTGCCTGTGTTTCCATGTCTCAACTCACTGTGACCTCTGTGCCTCCAGAGAACATTGCCTTCCTGAGCCTCCAGTGACACCTGCACTTCTGTCACTAGAGACACTTGCTCTCCTGGGCCTCCAGCAACCTGCTCTCCTGTGCCTTCAGCAACCCCTGCACTCTAGTGCCTCCAGTGACCACAACACTTCTGCCTCCAGAAAAGTAGGGACTGCGTGCACCCCTTTGATCCCATGTCTCCAAGGGTCACCGGAGACAAGGATCATATCAGTGACTCCAGTGACCCCAGCATATCCAGTGACACTTGCACTCCATTGTTTCCAATAACTTCTGTGTATACAGTGACCACCAGTATCTCCAGTAAATCCTGCAATCGCGCGTCACTCGACGTCTATTGGATTTAGCTACGTCACCCAAGCCATACAAATGGGCAGACATTCACTTTCAGAAACACTTCCAAGAGAGGACCTTCCTGTGGAAGGCCTTTCCTCCTTATCCGGTACAACTTTCCAGTGCCACCTTGAACTGCTTCACCTCAGTGAGAGGAGCCTATGCAACAAAGACAGCTTAGGAACAAGAACTCCCTGAAGACTCTGGTAAAGTTACCTTTCCAGAGGGATTGTGTGAGTGTCACCATTCCCTTATAAGACACACAAATAGTTAAAGCGGAAGTAAACCCATCGATTTAACAGTCTAAAAAAAAAAGGCATGCCGTGAATGCTAACTGCACATTGGCTGTGCTCTCAACCAAACAGTCAAACCATCCAATAGCTGGTGTCATAACGGATCACATGTGCAGCACTGTGGCAGTTGAAGATTAAACAGAGGCAAAGATGGCAGCTTCCTTGGCTGAAAACGATAGGGGGGTTTACTTCCACTTTAAGCAAAAGCAGAAATCTTTAAAAAAAATAAAAAAAGTTAGGTGATGCAGATAGTGGCAGATGGGAAATGTCACAGGATCAGAGGGACATTACATCCATCTTGTTCATTAGCTTTGTGTTATGAAATAGTGTCCTTTCCCAATAAAAGCATTAATTCACAAAGCTAAATGAGTTTTATATGCTTTACATACATTTACTCTCCCGTGTTATTATTCACTTCTAAGTATTTTATTTCACAAAATTGAAAATTATTTATTATGTATTTTCTAAAACAGGTCTTTTTCATCATCTCATTAATAGGTACTTCAAATAAACTGTTAGTAAGTTATTCCCATTTAGTGCCACCCAGAAAATATATGTTCAGGAACAAAATGTGCTGTACAAAAATGTAACAAAAAGTGCACGGTTTGAGGCAAATTGCCTTGTTCTTGCTTTGGGGCTGCATTGTGCAATTCTGCTGGTATGAATGAGCTTAGTGAAAGTGTGTGCAGTGAACTCTCATAGACTTTTATTTATTACAGTACTTGTATAGCACCGTATATTTACGCAGCTCTTCACATATATATTGTACATTCATATCAGTCCCTGCCCTCAAGGAGCTTACAATCTAAGGTCCCTAACTCACATTCATACATACACATACTAGGGCCAACTTAGACAGGAGCCAGTTAACGTAGCAGCATGTCTTTGGAATGTGGGAGGAAACCGCAGTACCTAGAGGAAACCCAGGCACGGGAAGAACATGCACACTCAAGGCAGGTAGTGGCAAGGTTGAGATTCAAACCGATCACCGCTAAGTGGAAGTGTTAACCACTTGGCCATCTTCACCCAAGTTGCCCTAGTACCAGTATACAGCCCCATACAGGGTACTCAGCTGAGCAAATATCTTACCTGCATGTGTTTTATTATATTTAATAATGAAGTTCAAGTCATCTAGAGCCTCGTTTGTCTTCTCCTGCAGCAAGAAAATCAGATGTCTATGCCAATATGCATCCAGCAGTTGTGGCTCCTGTTTTATAACCTGTGAAGAAATAAGTGAGTTATGTTTTCCAAATTCTTATATACAGTATATATACATTGGGATGGTGATGTATTTTTCTAGATCCCATCCATGTGGCAATAGAATTTCGCAATCTCCAGAAAATAAGGTGGAAATACAGTAACTGTTATTGTCATAATTTCTACCGTATTTATCGGCGTATAACACGCACTTTTTTCCCCTTAAAATCAGGGGAAAATCGTGGGTGCGTGTTATACGCCGATCCCCGCCGATCCCCTGCTGATCGTTATGTAGCGAGGGAGCGGAGCCGAGATACAGAAAGTCGAAGTACACTCGGCTATTCTCGGCTCCTCTCGCAGTCCCGCCCACCTCCACTGATTGCGAGAGGAGCGATCGCCACTGACCTACAGAAAGCCGAGAGTACTTTGGCTATTCTCGGCTCCTCTCGCAATCCCGCGAGAGGAGCCGACCGTGCATACACACGGTCACACAAAGTTGGTCGGAAATTCTGAACGTCAAAAACGCGGTGACATACAACACGTATGACGAGAACAATGGTTCAATAGCCAGTGCTGCTCTTCTGCTTGATCCCGAGCATGCGTGGCACTTTGTGCATCGGAATTGTGTACACACGATCGGGATTTCCAGCAATTTTGTTGTCGGAAAATTTTAGATCAAACGTGTGTCGGAAATTCTGATGGAAAAAGTGCGATGGAGCCTACACATGGTCGGAATTTCCGACAACAAGCTCCGATCGCACATTTTCCGTCGGAAAGTCCTATCCTGTGTACAGGGCATTAGTGAGGTTTAGGCTTCTATATTTTATACTACAAAAATAAAATCCTTAGTATCACACTAGTAAGATCATATGTCATCCAGTCACGCAATATGTATGCCTTCACGCTACATAATGGTTGGTAAAATGTAAAGTGGAAATTGGAAAATAACCAATTGACAGCACAGCAATTGATCTCCGATTTCTGACTCAAGCTACATAAAGAGCCATATTCAAAAAAATCAAGTAAAAAATAAAAGGAAGTAAAGCTAAATAATGAAGTGCATACTAATATTTAATCCTTGACAAATATAATACCTGAGGGTGAGTATTCAAAGTTTAAAATAAACCTAGTCAGAATGCGTTATTAAAGAAATTGGTAACAAGCACACCTACAAAACAAATTGACTGACCTTTTCCACTACCTGTGCCATTCTGTTCAAGAGAAAGCCTCTGCTGAAATCTACTGGAAAACAAATACTTCCAGGAGTGTCAATCTCCATGTTCCCACACAGTGCTCCATTATTCATCCCACTGACCACAGTGAGGATTGCGTGGGACAGAAGAGATTGATGCTCCCAGGAGTCTTGCTTTTCCCAGCAGACATCAGAGGATTTCTCTTGTATAGAACAGCGTAGGCAATAGAATAGGTAAGTATCCACTTGCTTCTTTTTAAAGTATGCCTGCTTCTAATTTATTTATGACAGGGTCACTTTAAAGATATACACTCTTGGGGTATAAACCTAATTCTTGCCTTGCAATTAAATGATACTCAAGAAGCCAGTTAAAGCATATCTAAACCCAAGAACGAATATTGTATTTTTATATATGTTTACACACAAAAGTGAGTACACCCCTGTAAATATTTGTAATAGTGTAAATACTACAAATATTTGTAAATATA
Organism: Lithobates sylvaticus; assembly: GCA_028564925.1. Lineage (NCBI taxonomy): Eukaryota > Metazoa > Chordata > Amphibia > Anura > Ranidae > Lithobates > Lithobates sylvaticus. The sequence goes on from CM053038.1 coordinate 114,769,202, forward strand.
AAAATAGTTTATATCTTTTCATGTGACAACACTGAGGAAATGACACTTTGCTACGATGTAAAGTAGTGAGTGTAGAGCTTGTATAACAGTGTAAATTTGCTGTCCCCTCAAAATAACTCAACACAGCCATTAATGTCTAAACCACTGGCAACAAAAGTGAGTACACCCCTAAGTGAAAATGTCCAAATTGGGCCCAAAGTGTCAATATTTTGTGTGGCCACTGGAGTTCTCTTCATAATAAAATCACGGAGCTGGTGGATGTTAGAGACCTTGCGCTCCTCCACCTTCCGTTTGAGGATGCCCCACAGATGCTCAATAGGGTTTAGGTCTGGAGACATCCTTAGCCAGTCTATCACCTTTACCCTCATCTTCTTTAGCATGGCAGTGGTCGTCGTGGAGGTGTGTTGTTTTGTTGGAATACTGCCCTGCGGCCCAGTCTCCGAAGGGAGGGGATCATGCTCTGCTTCAGTATGTCACAGTACATGTTGGAATTCATGGCTCCCTTAATGAAATGTAGCTCCCCAATGCTGGCAGCACTCATGCAGCCCCAGACCATGACACTCCCACCACCATGCTTGACTGTAGGCAAGACACACTGTGTCTTTGTACTCTTCACCTTGTTGCCGCCAAACACACTTGTATATATAGATGTAGATATTTCAGAACTTTTTCCACCTTTAACTTCTTCATATCTGCGCTATAGCCGAATGGCGGCTATAGCTTGGACCTGCTTTTCCGGGAGGGCGTCTATTGACGTTCTCCCATGCCTGAGCGGCCTGTGCGCTCTGTGATCAGCAAGTCTATGAGATCCCGATCCCTTACCACGCTGATCACGTGATGTAAACAGAGCCAGTAATCAGCTGTTTTTTATCCTCATGCTGACACCTTTCGATTTTATTACAGCACTCAGTCTTTTTGGGTACGAGTCTATCAGCATGGCACATCTCGGCACTATTTTCCCACTCTTCTGCAAAAACACTTCAAATCTGTCAGATTGCGAAGGGGAACTCCTGCGCACAGCCCTCTTCAGATCACACCACAGATTTTCAATCGGATTAAGGTCTGGGCCCTGGCTGGGCCATTCCAAAACTTTAATCTTCTTCTGGTGAAGCCATTCCTTTGTTGATATGGATGTATGCTTTGGGTCGTTGTCATACTGAAAGATCAAGTTCTTCTTCATGTTCAGCTTTCTAGCAGAAGCCTGGAAGTTTTGTGCCAATATTGACTGGTATTTGGAATTGTTCATAATTCCCTCTACCTTGACTAAGGCCCCTGTTGCAGCTGAAGAAAAACAGCCCCAAAGCATGATGCTACCACCACCATGCTTCACTGTGGGTATGGTGTTCTTTTGGTGATGTGAAGTGTTGTTTTTGTGCCAAACATATCTTTTGGAATTATGTCCAAAAAGTTCAACCTTGGTTTCACCAGATCAGAACACATTTTCCCACATGCTTTTGGGAGACCTCAGATGTGTTTTTGCAAAATTTACCCAGGCTTGGATGTTTTTCTTCGTAGGAAAAGTCTTCCGTCTTGCCACTCTACCCCATAGCCCAGACATATGAAGAATATGGGAGATGTACCACACAGCCAGTACTTTCCAGATCCTCCTGCAGCTCCTTTAACCTCCCTGGCGGTATGATTATGTCTGGAATTTTGTGCTGAAAGCGGTACAATTATTTTGCATGGAAATTTGGCGTTTTTATATTGTAGGCATGCAATTCTTATGAATAACTCACTTAAATCTGTCCGAACCAGAGTCTAGTAGACATCCCGGGTATGATGAAGTTTGAAACACAAAATCATAAATTATAATAAAATAAAAATATATATAAAAATTATTCAATAATGTAATCAAATCAAAAACACAAAAATGTGCTCAGTTGCAGAATAGTCGCTGTCATTAAATTTAGTTTATGATGATGAATTGTGATTCTAATTTATTATCGCTGCTTTCTAGCTGGTCTAAAACCACTTTTGACATAAAGGGACACTTTTTGGTTGCTATGGACAATCTCCAGTTTCCAGGCAGAAAAAAATATATTTATTATATAAAATGACATGCAGGGCACTGGGCAGACCACTAGGGACAAAGGGGATGTGTATTTTTTGTATACAGTACTGTAATCTGTAAGATGTATGTGTATTGTGTTTTTTAACTTTTTTGAATATGGCGCCGATCTCCGCTCCCGTGTGTCGTAACATCGCAGGGAACGGAGATCATCGGCACTCGGGCACTGTGTGAATCATGCGAGCAGATGGCTCACTCACACAGCGGGGAGACATCTCAGGATCCAGGGGACAAGGTAAGTAACTTCCCCTGTATCCTGCAATATGCAAGCCTGAGTCTGGCTCGGGGTTACCGCTTTTGGTACTGAAATCTCACCCCGAGCCAGACTCGGGATTACCGCCAGGGGGGTTAATGTTGCTGTTGCTGGCACCCTCCCTGACCAGTTTTCTTTTTTTTTTTCAATTTTGGAAGAACGTCCAGTCACTTTTGTGCCATATTTTCTCCAATAGATGATGACTGTCTTCACTTCCATGGTATATCTAATGCATTGGAAATTCTTTTGTACCCTTCTCCTGACTGATACCTTTTAACAATGAGATCCCTCTGATGCTTTGGAAGCTCTCTGGGGACCATGGCTTTTGCTGTAGGATGCGACTAAGAAAATACTAGGAAAGACCTACTAGAGCAGCTGAACTTTATTTGGGGTTAATCGGAGGCACTTTAAATAAAGGCAGGTACTGACTCCTATTTAACATGTGTTTGAATGTGATTGCTTAACATCCCCAGTTATAAGAGGGTGTGCACACTTATGCAACCACATTATTTTAGTTTTTCATCCCCCCCCCCCCCCAAAAAAACAAAACAAAGATTTCGGTTTGTTTTTCAACTGAGTTGTACAGTTTATAGGTCACATTACAAGGTGGAAAGTTCTGAGATGATTTATCTTTGTGTAGACTTTTTATATCCACTATATATATATATATATATATATATATATATATATATATATATATATATATATATATATACACACACACACACACACACACACATACACACATATACACACATATACACATATATATATATAATATATATATATATATACACACATATATACACACACTTTGAAAAAGTATTCATATCCCTTGAAATTTTCCATATTTTTCCATGTTACAACCAAAACATTTGAATGTTTTTGATTGGGACTTTATTTGATAGACCAACACAAAGTGGCACATAATTGTGAAGTGGAAGGAAAATGATAAATGGTTTTCAAAACACCCTAACTGGCAGGCCAGGCAAGGAGAGCATTAATCAGAGAAGCAGCCAAGAGGTCCATGGTAACTCTGGAGGAGCTGCAGAGATCCACAGCTTAGGTGGGAGAATCTGTCCACAGGACGACTATTAGTTGTGCACTCCACAAATCTGGCCTTTATGGAAGAGTGGCAAGAAGAAAGCCATTGTTGAAACAAAGCCATAAGAGAGCAACACTTTCAGGATGTGCCCACAGTATGATAGAGCGGACTGAACTCAAGTGAATTGCTTTTTACTCCACTCGGAGTCTGACATTCCTACCAGCTCAACTGTCTTCAATGCCCATTGAGGGCCTTGATCCGCATTTTGTTGCTAGCCCTATGGAGCCCTAGCCCAGCTGCACGGCCTTCCTCAGTAATGTGTCTTTTACCTACCAACTGGCACTTAATGGCACTGGATAATCCTTACCTTCCTTGTGTGTTGCTTCTGTATATTGGTCCCTTGCCCTGGACTGCCCGATAGAGAGATGGTGGTGCAGGGCTGTAGTGATCTGAAATTTTATTTCTAATAATGCTTCTGTCCCCCCTTTTTTTTATTTTTAGGGGTTGGCGGTGAAAGCACCCAGTCGCTTACAACTGGGATTTACCCGGTGGTGATCAGGTGGTCTCCACCTTGTTGTTGGGGACCGCATGATCGTCATGGGCTTCTGGCTGTGCTCTAACTAGCAGACCTGGGCTGTGATGTTTAGTGTTATCTTGAACTGCAGGGTTATTGACCATGTTATGGTCGCATTGAAATGTTCTGATTACTAGTGTAGCTTTGTTAACTGTATATTGGCTCTCCGCCTTGGGTCATCCTACTTACGCGAGGATAGCCCTGGACTTTGGTAGTCATAGTAATCTTAGTTGAATAACTATACCACTTTGCTTGAGCCAATGTCCCTTTTCCTAACTGTTATGCCTTTACATAATTTTTTACATATATTATGTGCCTTTCTTTCCGTTGTATAATTTACTGTATTAGATGCCGACTGGTTCCAACGAACCCCTGCTCCCCCAGATGTGCTGATGTTCTGTCAAAAAATGTCCGCCTATCGAATAGTGTCCGCCCTGTACTGTGCAGGCGCAGAGATTGCGCAGTACGGAAGACAAGTCCAGGTCCAGGTGCAAGCTAGGTGCAAGCCCCACCATCCAAGTGGACATAGGGCTGCACAAAGTTAGAGGGCCCCTCGCGGCTTGCTTCGCTCGCCACGCTTCGGGCACGGCCTCGCTTTGTTCGGCTCTTTTTTATTCTAACTCTATGTCCACTTGGATGGTGGGGCTTGAACCTGGACTCACGGCACAGGCGCCGTTCATCTTCGGATATTTTCGGAATCTGATTGTCATCCGTACTGCGCATGCGCAGTACACAGCGGACAGTATCCGATGGGGGACACTATACGACAGGACACCGGAACATGGCTAGGACATCAGTCTTGGTAAACCTCCATCCCTACAGTGAGCCTCTTGCCCCACTAATAGTGACAACTATGTTAAATGGAATATTCTACTCCGAGTTTTACTCGCCCTTTTTTTGTTTCTTTACATAATCTTCTCTTGTCCTTTACTGGCCTCTCCTTCCCTTTCTTTTTTTCTCTATCTTCTGATGTCCACGGGGGTTGTGTTCGGTGGAACAATTTCATCTTATTACTTCTTCTCACAATGACGCTAAATTGGTTGTCCCTGTTCAGGGCATGAATTCTCCTCAAAAACGGGTAAAAATGTTTAAATATCTCAAGAGACAGCAGATAGATATAGCTTGTTTGCAGGAAACGCATTTTAAAACTATGTTTTTGGTTGTAACAAATGTAGAAAATTTCAAGGGGTATTTTTTCAAGGCACTGTATGTATGTGTATATATATACAAGTAATGTAGCTTACCAGTGCTTAGATGTGGTGGATGTATTTGTTTTCCTTTTTGACACTTTTTTTTCCTCCTTTAAACTGATAATCCTGCCATTAACTCACTTCCTGTCCTAGGATGACAAACGTACCAAGCTGCGTTGTCACCCTATGATAATTAGTGTGTTAGTGATACACAAAGTCCAGGAACAATGCTAACTCATAACATTCCAAACAAAGAGTATAACTTTTTGCACTTGTGAAACAGAGCTAAAGGAACCAAAAAGACAACATTTATTGTTATGCTGCGTACACACGGTCGGAATTCTCGTCGGAAAAAGCTCTGATGCTTTTCCCGTCGGAATGCCGACGGAATTTCGCTCAAACTGTCTTGCCTACACACGGTCACACCAAATTCTAACGGTCAATAACACCACGCCTTAAAAAATGTTTGACTGGACTATAAAAAGGGAAGTTTAATGCTTCTGAGCATGCGTCGAATTGTTTCCAAGTATGCGTCGGAATTTTGCGTGTCGGAATTGCATACACACGATTGTAAAATCCGATAGAAAGGTTTTCCGTCGGAAAAATTAAGAACAGGTTCTCAATCCAAAGTCCGTCGGAAATTCCGACAGAAAAAGACCGAAGGGCATACACACGGTCGGAAAATCCAATGAAAAGCTCCCATCGGACTGTTTCCTTCGGAAATTCCGACCGTGTGTACGCAGAATTAGAGTTTAAATACACTTTTAATCAAAAAAGTCTGAACTTTCATGTGTGCTTGTTCCAGGGCAGTGGCTTACTAGGTAGTGATGTGAGGATCAGGATGACAGCCCCCAGTCTGCACATACATTAAGACAGCAGGAACTGCTCCCACATTTACATCCTCACAGGTCAACTTTCATAAATAATTGTTAGGAAAGTTTTTAAACTTTTTTCAGCTTCTTACCATATCTAAATCTTGCAAGGCGAGGTGTAGATTTCCTAGTTTTCTGTGCAGGGCGCCTCTTCTGCAGTAGTGGAATACAGATGGTCTCTCCTGTTTCTCTATTAAACTGGTGAGATAGGAAATCTCACTCTCCACATCTTGCACAGATGCTGCTGGGTCCTCTACAAGAACAGGCGGTACTGAATCCAAGCCTGCTGTCAATGGGGTCTCCTTTTTTTCAGGATCTGGCAGAATCGCAGGACCAGCTATATCAAAGTACTGTGCTTCATCTTCCATAGATGACTGACTTGGTGGAAAAACTTCATCAAACCAATTATTCCAGATGTCTCTCACCCATTCTCGAAGATCCTGATCGGTTTGGGCACCACAGTGTGTTCTTATGAAGAATGAAAAGTCTAACTGGCGAGGGAGACTGGAGCTCCGCAGATGCTGAGTGGGTCTTGAACCAATGGGCATTCTTTCAACGGACACAGATCTGTATGGATATAAATATAAGCCAGAGCTGTAATTTTGACTACAAATATTTGTATTTTATGTGGACAAAAGACAAAAAGAACAAACATTTGTTCAACATTAGGAGACTTTATAGGCATAACATGAGGCAGATACACTAATATAAAATCAATCTTTTATCAACAAAGGATTGGAAATGGACACCCATCATGATCTGGTGTATACCAACTTAATACATGAACATTTGAAATAGAGCAGATGTACTTTTCCAAATCCAAATGCGAACGCATTTCGCAGTAGACTTTTGCTTCTTCAGGACAGTTTGGTTTATGTGTTGAAATTCATCTGGTGGTATGACAAAAGTCATGCAAATGTATAGGTCTTGGGGCGGACAAAGAGCTGAACAGAACAGCAATATCCAGGAGATGACCACGGTAAGCAGTAAAATGGAGGACGGGGACAAACAAAAGGCATATGGTATAATGGCCACAATCCTATGTAAAAGGAAATTAAAGGAATAAATAAAAAAATTTAAGTACAGTATAATCCCATTATACTGATATTGTCATTTGATGCTGCATGGTGTAGTGACTTGTAGTGAATAGCCTGCAATGTGTAGATGGTTTCTTAAATATGCAAACCAAATTTAAAAGAATACTCTTTAAAATCATAGTAATGACAAAACGCATTAATAAAAAAAGAACCCTGCATTCCCACACATTTTCTCATGGCACAATTGTTGGTGCTAAGTAAATTCCTGTGCCAGGACCTCCACTGGGAGTACAACAGAGTAATAGGACTGTAATGTCTCATGTCCAGTGCAAGAAGGTCACCACAATAATGTAAGTCCTATGCCAGCAATGTGAAGTGAACAGTACACGTGCATAGAAGTGGTGCAGAAAAAGGTATTTTTGTACTCACATTAAAATCCATTTCCAAGTCCATTGAGCGACACAGCTTTGATGATATAAAGCAATGAAGGGTTATACTGCTGCCTGCAGGAGAATTGGGCACCAGGCAATAAAACTAGAGGCCTGGCCTTTAAGGATATAACCTCTTAGATCTCACCAGTTGTAGCAAGTAATCCAAAGAGGAAAACCGTAGTGAAGGGAGAGATCTGTCCGTAAATGGGCAATAATCGTTTTTCTCTATCATCCATTGAGGGACACAACTCTGATGATATCATGCAAAGTAGCAGCCCAAACAGAGAAGTGGCCAAAACCAACAACTGATTGCCATGGACGTGTGGAAGTTCCGGAAGGTTAGGAGGTGGAAAAAAGGCACTAGGAACTGTAACCTGACCTCAAGGAACAAAAAGGAGCATTTTGATGCAGTATAGGAAGGCATTGTTGAACATTATGCTTGCGCATCTTAGGTAAGAGCTGACTCTTGTTGCTTTTTTGATGACTTCATCCTCTGACCAGCATTTATGCCACTTTGCTCTGTGAAACCAAACTGAAGAAAGAGATACAGTATCCTTGTTAACAGAAGGCAAGCATCCAGTACTGCATCACACAAAATGTGAAGCAATGGTCACTTTAGTGATTTAGACCAAATGGCTAAAGTCTGGCCAATAAGAACAGTGGCTAGTAAAAGTTTAAGGGTTGATCCCGCTAAAAGGAATAGATAGTAGGAGTAAGAGCTTCTAACTTTTTGTCAGTAGGGTCCCTAAAGAACGGTGCCTTATCAATAGGGATGGCCAAGTCCTTTCCAGAAAGAGAGACTGGAAAATCAACCTCAGGATGAGTAGACATGCTTTTTAAAAAACCTTTTGGAAAAGGACAGAGAGTCTTGAAATGTATAGGGGCAAAGAATTGTTTGTCTGGAAGTTCTCAATCTTTATAGAAAATTCTATCAAAGAGCAGAGGAAAAACCTTGGCTGCACATTCAGGTTTGTGAACATGGAGCCTAGACAATTTCTCCAACAGGAATCCTTCAAATTGAAAGTTAAACACAAAGTCTAATTTAAAAGAGAGACTGTACAACTTGAAATGTTTTTTTTATTAAAATTCTTTTTATTGTATTTTGCATGAAAAATATAAAAAAACGCGCCTAAATTGCTCAACAGAACTCGGTGCATAAAAAAAAAAAACACACCACTAAAGCAAAATACCAAAACAAATGTACCCCCCACCCCCGTTCCCAGGGTGCACCCTCTTCAGGGTGTACACAATGCATAATAGATTCCAAGGATGGCCCACAAGACTAAAGGAGGGATTTACTAAAACTGGGGCGTGCAAAGTCTGGTGCAGCTCTGCACAGAAACAAATCAGCTTCCAGGTTTTATTGACAAAGCTTACCGTATATACTCGAGTATAAGCCGAGATTTTCAGCCCTTTTTTTAGGGCTGAAAATGCCCCCCTTGGCTTATACTCAAGTCACCACCGTCTGCCTACATGATCAGCGTGTCATGCAGACAGATGGCAGTGTTTAAAAGCCGCGCCTCCTCCTCCTCCCCATCCGTGATAGAGTGTTCAGTGTTCCGTCTATCACGGACGTCCTGTCATTCTCATCTCATGGACGAGGATGTCCGTATTAAGGCGGAACACTGAACACTGACTGCTGGGAAAACAGTGTTCCTCCTATCATGAACGAGGATGAGGAGGAGGCGCGGCTTTTGTATATTGGAATGGCCACCGTCTATTTTGCCTTACACGCTGATCGGCAGGATCAGCAATAGGGGACACATGATGAAGACTGCAATGGTGGACACATTTTGCACAGGGAGGCATACACAGGACACAGATCGGCACAGGTAGGCTGCAATGGACACAGGGGGGTATGTACAGGACACGGGGGGTATGTACAGGACACAGGGGAGGCATGCAGCTGCAAATGGGCATTGTTGACCCTCTTTTCTCCGCTCCCTGCTTTCTATTTTTTTATCTTTGTCCATCACATCCTAAATCAATATGGTAAGAGGGATGGCAATAAAACCTGACAAAAGCTTAACACCCTGCCTGCTCTATCCAAAATTAAACAGCGGGGTTGATTTACTAAAGGCGAATCGGCTGTGCACTTTGCAAGTGCAGTTCCTGCAGAGCTTAGTAAATGAGGTGAAGCTCTGCTTACTTCAATCATCCATTTTTTCCCCCATTTTCTTTGCATGTGATTGGGTATTCTTTGTAAAGTGAAGCTTCACCTCTTTTATCAAGCTCCGGAGCAACTGCACTTGCAGAGTGCACAGTCTATAGTCTATTGCCTTTATTAAATCAATCCCAATATGCTTTGCCTGGAGTTGGGCCTAAGGACTTGCTCTGTTTGCACAACAAATTTTTGTATCAATAAAGTTCATGTTTTTTTAATCATATACCGTCTAATGTGCCTCTAAAATCTGACCCAGGGCTCTTTTTTGCCCCTTGTACTTGTTCCTATTCTGTATTTTCTTAGAATGAGGAATTCCAAGACGCACACACACTTCTGTTAAGCAGGTGTTCAGTACCC
>CM053038.1:114779647-114801091 GCA_028564925.1 Lithobates sylvaticus
ACCGTGGTCAGACGAGCCATTATTCAGATACAATTGATATTGATATTGATAGGTGTACTCATTCAAGTTGCCGCTCAGTCGCCGTCAAGGAGGGCTTGCCCATCCTCTGAGAAAAAGAAAACTTTCCAAAGCGACCATGTGTCAGATTATTGTTCTTGCTGGTGTTTTGCGGAAAGAACCAAGTCTTCCATTTTGCTAATTTCTCTTACTTTTGCGTATCCACATCCCTATTGTCGGGGGGGCTGGGGAGATTTCCACTTAAGGGGAATACATGCCTTAGCGGTGTCCAAGAGATGGCGAATAATAGATTTTTTGTATACCTTCGCTGGTATGTTAGATGCATGTAGGAGGAAGAAAGCTTGGTCGTCTGGTATTGCCCTTTCCGTGAATCCTTGAAGGATGCGCCGGACCTCCCTCCAAAAATTTTCTAGTTTGGGGCATGACCAGAAAATGTGTAGTATGGTGCCTATATATCCCTGGCATCTCCAACATCGTTCAGAGGTGTCAGGGAAATTTTTTTTCAGTCTTGCTGGTGTTCTGTACCATCTAGTAAGGACTTTAAAGTTGGTTTCCTGTGTTTTTGTACAAATAGAGGATCTGTGCGTAAACCTGAGTATGTGTTGTCTCTGTGATGTATTGAAGGTTTTATCAAGGTCGCGTTCCCATTCCGTGATGCAGTTCAAGACATGGGGTCCCGCAGGAGTGATTAGTAACTCGTAACAGGCGGATAGCGTATGGTGCATTGCTCCTGTTTCTGAGCAAAATTCTTTGAAAGTGGTAAGGGGCCTGTCAAACATCCCCGGAGTCGAGAGAGTTCGCTGTTTGGGTATTCTGATAGCCACTAGTGCCAGCTGTCAAAGTACAATAGGTCCAGGAGATTCGTCCACTGCGTTGTATAGTGTGGATGGAGGTATTTTTTTTATTCCTGCACACTAAAGTAAAAGTAATCTCGCTGTGTATGGCCAGCTTTATGATAGATTCAGTTTACAAAGAATGGGTTTTTATGTGTCTTTTATTAATATATTATGTAGTCCAACATATAACATTATTTTGAAAAATATACCCTAAAGGCTTGGTTCACCTTTTTTGTTTCTAAAATCCAGCTCCCCTATGTACCATAATACCAATAATGTACCACAGTTGCAAAAAAATAAAAGCTTTTTAAAATTTTTAGAGCAGGGCCTTACCTTATTCCCTGTTGTGTTCCTTAGAAAACTTCACAACTTCCTGGTGTTTTATTTATTTTTTAATTACAGGTTACAAGGAGCTTACAATCTAAGGTGGTATATGGCATGTAGATTTGGGATGTGAGAGCCAGTAAAGCCAAAATTCGGCCCGTGCGTTTGTCAGCTGATCCGACAGAAGCTGGCTGTTCGGCTGGCTGTTCGGCTGGCTTCTGTCTGACAAGGATGCTGGAAAACCAGCAGCCGACCGGCTCCCCATCAGTGCTCCCCTGTCAGAACACAAGAGCTCAGGGGGGGAGATTGTTGTAGTAATGTCAGATCATTAGTGGCTCCGACTGGAGCTGTCAGTTTTTTTTTCATTCAACCCGCTGGGTTGAAGAAAAAACACGATTATGCCCCATACACACGGTCGGATTTTCCGGCGGAAAATGTCCTATCGGACAATGTTGTCGGAAATTCCGACCGTGTGTAGGCTCCATCGGACTTTTTCCGTCGGACAAAGTTTTATCTCCTGCTCTCACATTTTCCGACAGCAAAGTCCTTTTTCCGATCGTGTGTAGCAAATTCCGATGGACAAAGTGCCACGCATGCTCAGATCACATTACAAGACCAAAGCTATTGGCTACTAGCCTCTACGTAGTCCCGTCGTAGGCAACAAACGTCACCACGTTCAGAATGATCGGATTTTCCGACAACTTTGTCCGACCGTGTGTATGCAACACCAGTGTCGGACAGAATCCGTCGGAAAAATCCGATGGATTTTGTGGTCAGATTTTCCGACCGTGTGTACGGGGCATAAGTGTGTACCAGTGTGTACCCGTTTTAAAGCGGTTGTAAACCTTTACAATCCACTTTTTACTTCAGGTAAGCCTATAATAAGGCTTACCTGTAGCTACCCCGGATATCGCCTAATCCTGCACGGTTTAGGAGATATCCCCTGTATCAGCATGTGCCAATGTCATCAGCACATGCGCACTGAAGCAAAGGCTCGTTCGTGCCATTGTTTCAGCTAGTGTGCCGTTACCGGTGGCTCCTGTGCGCATACACGGAGTGATGTCATCGCAGCTCCGGCCAATTACAGTGACGGAGCCCGCAATACCCGGAAGTAACTCCGGGAGCGATGTCGCCGGCTGGAGTTGTGTAATGGGACTGCTGCGGGGGCTTCGATCTAAGGTGAGTATTTTATAATGAGCTAGTATGCTATGCATACTAGTTTATTATGCCTTTGTCTTGCAGTTTTTTTTTTGTGAGTTTACAACCACTTTAAAGCCCCATACACACGGTCGGACTTTTTCATGGATTCTGTCCGATCGGACAAGGTTGTTGAAAAATCAGACCGTGTGTATGCACCATCGGACAGTGTTCGTCGGTTTGACCGACGGACAAAGTCTTATCTCCTGCTGGAAAGATTTGCCGTCAACACGGTCCGATCACACCAAATCCGATCGTGTGTACGGTTGTCCGACCGGACAAAGTGCTACGCATGCTCAGATCACATTACAAGACCAAAGCTATTGGCTACTAGCCTCTACGTAGTCCCGTCGTAGGCAACAATCGTCACCGCGTTCAGAATGATCGGATTTTCCGACAACTTTGTCCGACCGTGTGTACGCAAAACCAACATCGGACAAAGTATGACGGACATGGTCCGACGGACCTGGTCCGCGGATTGTCCGACCGTGTGTATGGGGCTTAAGACACCTCATTAGCGCACACACACCCTGCACCCTTCAACTAGGTTTGCATGGTATCCCTTCACATGTGCATTTGCGTGGCTTGTCAGTGTAAGCTGCCACAGCTGCTATCTTTGCACGGCATCCCCACCATCTCTCCAGACTCCGAGCATGCTGTTGACCTACCCTTTTACAATTGCCACAGCAACACATATCATCATTAGAAGACTTCCTTTCCATTGCTGATCCAGAGACAACTCAACATTTTGGAGTGGTCATTAGGGACAAACAAACCGGGTAAAACTCCCTAACAGAAATAGAATCCTGTAATGCCCTGTACACACAATAGGATTTTCCGACAACAAAATCCATGGGATTTTTTCAGATGGATGTTGGCTCAAACTTGTTTTGCATACACACGGTCACACAAAGTTGGTCGGAAATTCCGAATGTCAAGAATGCGGTGACGTACAACACGTACGACGGGCCAAGAAAAATGAAGTTCAATAGCCAGTGCTGCTCTTCTGCTTGATTCCGAGCATGCGTGGCACTTTGTGCATCAGAATTGTGTACACACGATCGGAATTTCCGACAACGAATTTTGTTGTCGGAAAATTTGAGAACCAGATCTCAAATTTTGTGTGACGGAAATTCCTATGGAAAATGTGTGATGGAGCCTACACACGGATGGACAACAAGATCCTTTTACACATTTTCCATCAAAAAATCCTATCGCGTGTACAGGGCATAAGGGTTTGATAACCCTTACTGACCTAAAACTAAATTGACTTTAGATACACTTTAACTGTCAAAAGGCAGTGAAAATAGTGACCTCTACAGTGTGTTGGAGCACCTTTGCAGCATTTGAGTAAAACAATAAATGCTCATTAAAATAAAGGCTAATGTTTACTGACTAAAATCAATCTTTATGAAGGATTTTATGGGTTAGATCCCCTTTACCAAAAAAACTGCCAGTGCCTATAGATAAAAACAAACTGTGCAGCTTTGATTAAAGTGGAATAATGCCCTTGCTATAAGTGTAGGCCATTTACCTACCTCCTGAAGCCTGGCCAAAAAATGTCTAGAGGTGGAATCCTCCTGTCCTGCCTTGTAGATAGGGCATGATTAAACACTTTCAATTGTTACTGCTCACCCCATCATCACAGGAATGAGCTCTCAAACCCCTGCCCCACATGTGGGGTCCACTATTATTATCATTATACAGGATCTATATAGCGCCAACAGTTTGCGCAGGGCTTTACAAAATTAAGACAGACAGTACAGTTACCATATGATTCAATCCAAAAGGAATCAGAGGGCCCTGCTTTCCTTTGTCACAGGATCGCTGAGCTCAGAGCTACTCCAACAGGAGAGAGAGAGCACATGCAAGGGGGTTTGAATCAGCTGGGAGTGTCTTAGCAACATCCTAGCAAAAGTGTTGAGTAGGAAGATGCTATCTCTGGAGGTTTTTCAGCCAGAATTTGGGAGGTACGTAAATTGATTACACCTATTGCAAAGGCATTATTTGACTTTAGTCAAAGCTGAACAGTTTATTTTTATCTATAGACACCCCGTATCTGCATAGGCAGTTTTTTGGTAAAGTTGAATTAAGGTTATCCACTTCAGCCACGGAAGGATTTGCCCCCTTAATGACCAGGCCATTTTTTGCGATACGGCATTGCGTCGCTTTAACTGACAATTGCGCAGTTGTGCGACACTGTACACAAACAAAATTGACGTCCTTTTTTACCCTTTTTTGGTGGTATTTGATCACCTCTGCTGTTTTTTGCACTATAAACAAAGACCAACAATTTTTACTTTCTGCTATAATACATATACAAAAAATATATATAAAAAAAACACATTTATTCATCAGTTTAGGCCGATATATATTCTTCTACATATTTTTTGGTTAAAAAAAAAAATCGCAATAGGCGTATATTTATTGTTTTTACTGGTAATGATGGCGATCTGCGATTTTTAGCCAGACTGCTATACGGCGGACAAATCTGACCCCAAATGACACTTTTTGGGGACAAGTGACATTATTACATTGATCAGTGCTATAAAAATGCACTGATCAATGTAAAAATTACACTGGCAGGGAAGGAGTTAACACTAGGGGGCGACCAAGGGGTTAAGTGTGTTCCCTGGGTGTGTTATAACTGTAGGGGGATGGGCTGCCAGGAACATGACAGAGATCACTGTTGCTGATCACTGGGAACCATAGACCTCTGTCATGTCACTAAGGAGAATGGGGAATCGCCTTTTTTACAGTTCCCCGTTCTGCCTATCCTCACCGCAAGTGCGGGTCGCCGGTGGACATAGAGTCCGTGGGGCACGCTCCCACGGCACGCGACCTGCCACAGTATATCTGGGTGAGCTGGTCGGCTAGTGGTTAAAGCAGGGATCCTCAAACTACGGCCCTCCAGCTGTTGCAGAACTACACATCCCATGAGGCATTGTAAAACTCTGACATTCACAGACATGACTGGGCATGATGGGAATTGTAGTTCCTGAACAACTGGAGGGCCGTAGTTTGAAGACCCCTGGGTTAAAGAGTGTAAAACAGACCATAAAAACAGAAGCAACTGTAAGAGTTTACTTTTGGGGGGCATGGCCAAGACAGGCATGTGAGAAGACGTGTGTCTCACAGCTCCTCCACAGCACAGAATACTAATCCTCTCCCAGCAGTGATCCGACTGGGAGAATCTGCTCTCCAGCTGGCTACGGACCAGGGCAACCTCCCGGACCACCCGCTGGCCCTCTGTACCTGCGAAAAGGCAGAGAAAAAAGAAGATTTCATGCACTTGGAAATCCATGATGGTGCTGCCACGGCCCTGGCACAGCGCACGCCGAGAGGAGCAGAGAAATACAAGGGGGATCCTAATAAAAGAACACACAAGACCCAGGGTAAGGAAAACCCGAGGGACATTCTCTATTATGCCCAAAAGCTGGGGGGTCCCCTGGATCAGAATGCGGGAGGGGGTCGCGTACAGCCCCACGTGGCACCACAGGGCTCAGCATCACAGGGCTCAAAGGGACTGTCTGCAGTAGAGGCAGAGGGACAGGGAGAGCAGTATGATGCAGCCTCTTCCCCTGCCCACAGACACAGATGCAGAGCACACTGAGCGACCAACCCTGGCCGAGATACTTAGAGCAATGCATGTCTGCACTGCCCCAGTGAATACCCTCAAGGAGCAGTTTAGGGGACTAAGAGAAGACGTTTCCTTGCTGAGACAGGATTTGCAAAAAATCCGGAAACGCACAACCGCAGTGGAAAGCAGGGTGAGCGAGGTTGAAGATAAACTGACCCCAGTTGCTCGGGAGGCCGATGTAGCACATCAGTTGGCTAAAGATACCAACAACAGAGCAGATGATATCGAAAACTGTCTAAAACGGAATAACATACGTATTGTGGGGTTACCGGAGAAAACCGAAGGGAGAGATCCTACCAACTTTGTAGAGGGGTGACTGCAGGAAGTATTCGGAAAAGAGTCTTTTTCCCCATTCTTCACTGTCGAGAGGGCTCATCGCACACCGGGCCGCCCACCACAACCAGGTGCCCCCCAGACCCATTCTGGCTCATTTTCTACATTACAGAGACAGGGAAGCTGTGCTGAGACAAGCCAGAGAAAAGGCTAATGTCCAGGTGAATGGGGTCCAGGTGTCCTTCTATCCATACTTTTCTGCGGAGGTGCAGAGGCACCGCACCAAGTTCTCAGATTTAAAAAGGCGTCTGCGATCATTGCATCTACCCTACGCCATGTTGTATCCCGCCAAGTTGAGGGTTACTGCTAACCGTCTAACCCACTTTTTTGAATCCGCTCAAGATGCGGCACTATGGCTGGATCGTAATGAGCAGGCCCTACACCACCGAGGAGGAGAGGAGGAAGGCAATTGAATTGTTAGCTGTTGCTGCCGGCCACCACGCTGAAAAATTGATATACTAGACTCACTTTATGTTCACTATTTGCCCCTTTTTGTTTTACCCCCCTTTTTTTTTTTGGGCTTGATGAGCTAATGCCTGTTTTGATCCTGACAGATTGACATTGATAAGAGGGGAAACCTATGTTTTGTTCTACTGGGAGTCATGATACTAACATGTGAACCTTGAGCTATCTTGTGAAGCTGCAAGAAAAATGCGATCTTTCTACGCGAGATGTAGAAAAAAAGTGCAGTGACACGATGGCGCAGAGTGGCGCCATTTTTAAAAAGTAAAACGTCCCCTCCACAGCCTCTGACCTCCTGGGCCCCCTCCCCCTCGCTGCCTCTGACCTCCTGTCCCCCCTCACCCCTAAAAGCCTCTAACCTCCTGCCCCCCCCCCCTTGCAGCCTCTGACCTCCTGTCACCCCCCTTGCAGCCTCTGACCTCCTGCCCCCCCTCGCAGCCTCTGACCTCCTGCCCCCCCCCCTCGCAGCCTCTGACCTCCTGCCCCCCCTCACAGCCTCTGACCTCCTGTCCCCCCCCCTTGCAGCCTCTGACCTCCTGTCCCCCCCCTTGCAGCCTCTGACCTCCTGTCCCCCCCTTGCAGCCTCTGACCTCCTGTCACCCCCCCCTTGCAGCCTCTGACCTCCTGTCCCCCCCCTTGCAGCCTCTGACCTCCTGTCCCCCCCCTTGCAGCCTCTGACCTCCTGTCCCCCCCCCTTGCAGCCTCTGACCTCCTGTCCCCCCCCTTGCAGCCTCTGACCTCCTGTCCCCCCCCCCTTCGCAGCCTCGGAACTCTTGTCTCCTCCCCTTGCAGACTCTGACCTCCCGTCCCCCCCTTGCAGACTCTGACCTCCTGCCCCCCCCTTGCAGCCTCTGACCTCCCGTCCCCCCCTGCAGCCTCTGACCTCCCGTCCCCCCCTTGCAGCCTCTGACCTCCCGTCCCCCCCTTGCAGCCTCTGACCTCCCGTCCCCCCCCCCTCGCAGCCTCGGACCTCCTGCCCCCCCCTCGCAGCCTCGGACCTCCTGTCCCCCCCTCGCAGCCTCGGACCTCCTGTCCCCCCCCCCCTCGCAGCCTCGGACCTCCTGCCCCCCCCTCGCAGCCTCGGTCCTCCTGCCCCCCCTCCCTCGCAGCCTCTGACCTCCTGCCCCCCCTGCAGCCTCTGACCTCCTGTTCCCCACTTGCAGCCTCTGACCTCCTGCCCCCCCCTTGCAGCCTCTGACCTCCTGTCCCCCCCCCTTCGCAGCCTCTGACCTCCTGCCCCCCCTCCTTGCAGCCTCTGACCTCCTGTCCCCCCCCTTTGCAGCCTCTGACCTCCTGTCCCCCCCCCCTTGCAGCCTGTGTCCTCCTTGCCCCCCCCTTTGCAGCCTCTGACCTCCTGTCCCCCCCCCCCTGCAGCCTCTGACCTCCTGTCCCCCCCCCCCCTTGCAGCCTCTGACCTCCTGTCCCCCCCTTGCAGCCTCGGACCTCCTGTCCCCCCCCCCTCGCAACCTCGGAACTCCTGTCTCCCCCCTTCGCAGCCTCTGACCTCTCCTGTTGCCCCCCCGCAGCCTCTGACCTCTCCTGTTGCCCCCCCGCAGCCTCTGACCTCTCCTGTTGCCCCCCCCCCCCAGCCTCTGACCTCTCCTGTTGTCCCATCCGCAGCCTCTGAACTCTCCTGTTGTCCCATCCGCAGCCTCTGA
This sequence comes from Lithobates sylvaticus, assembly GCA_028564925.1. Taxonomy (NCBI): domain Eukaryota; kingdom Metazoa; phylum Chordata; class Amphibia; order Anura; family Ranidae; genus Lithobates; species Lithobates sylvaticus. Next base: position 114,788,116 of record CM053038.1, read on the forward strand.
CCTCTCCTGTTGTCCCATCCGCAGCCTCTGACCTCCCCTGAGTCAAGAGAGGGAGCGCAGCCAGGATGGGGATCATGGGAGAAGTCAGACATGTATGGACTGTGGAGAGGAAACTATGGGATAAAACCAGAGCCACCAAGCTGGAGCCGACTGACTGAGCCCTGCATGATGCACCTGAGAGGAGGTCAGTGACAGCACCGCCAGGCCAGTCTTGGGGGGGTCAATACAATATTGTAAGGGGGCACTGATATAAAGGTTTCCCCCTTATATCAGTAAACCCCCTTATCTTAGTGTTTTCTTTCTCTGGTCACCAGAGTCCTCCCCACATTCCCAGAGTTCCCCTTTACATCATAGTATGCAGGATTCCACCTTACAGTGCAAGGGGGAACTCTGATGTAAAGGGCAATGCTGCAGACCCTGATGTAAGTAGGGAGGATCTCCGAGGACACTGATGTATGGGGGGCTCTCTGGGGACCCCGATGTAAGGAGGGGCTTTATAGGGATGCTCTCTGGGGACCCTGATGTAAGGGGGTGCTCTCTGGGGACCCTAATGTAAGGGGGGTGCTCTCTGGGGACCCTGATGTAAGGGGGGTGCTCTCTGGGGACCCTGATGTAAGAAGGGTGCTCTCTGGGGATCCTGATGTAAGGGGGGTGCTCTCTGGGGATCCTGATGTAAGGGGGGTGCTCTCTGGGGACCCTGATGTAAGGAGGGGCTCTCTGGGGACCCTGGTGTAAGGGGTGTCTCTGGGGACCCTGATGTAAGGGGGGTGTCTCTCTGGGGACCCTGATGTAAGGGGTGTCTCTCTGGGGACCCTGATGTAAGGGGGGTGCTCTCTGGGGATCCTGATGTAAGGAGGGGCTCTCTGGGGACCCTGGTGTAAGGGGGGCTCTCTGGGGATCCTGATGTAAGGGGTGGCTCTCTGGGGACCCTGATGTAAGTGGGGGATCCACACTCAGATATGTAAAGATAAATATATAATGTCTGTTCTATATTGTTGTACTTATTCTTTGACTGTTTTGTTTAAAGGAGGGAGGATTGTATTGGGAGCGCTGAAGTGTCAGGTGTGAATGTGTGGCAATGGCAAATGGTTTACATAGCTCACGGCATCACGGTCAGGTAGAGGGCCCCTTAGCAGAATTTTGCTCCCCAGGTAGATCGGGCACCATGTAGGGGTTTAACCTTATAATGGACAGAATTTTGCTTAGGGATGTTCCCCAGGCAGTCTGTGAGCCATGCTCATCCATCTCGGATCAAGGTGATATTGCAGGTACAGAGGGCCAGCGGGTGGTCCGGGGAGGTTGCCCTGGTCCGTAGCCAGCTGGAGAGCAGTTTCTCCCAGTCGGATCACTGCTGGGAGAGGATCAGTATTCTGTGCTGTGGAGGAGCTGTGAGACACACGTCTTCTCACATGCCTGTCTTGGCCATGCCCCCCAAAAGTAAACTCTTACAGTTGCTTCTGTTTTTATGGTCTGTTTTACACTCTTTAACCACTAGCCGACCAGCTCACCCAGATATACTGTGGCAGGTCGCGTGCCACGGGAGTGTGCCCCACGGACTCTATGTCCACCGGCGACCCGCAATTGCGGTGAGGATAGGCAGAACGGGGAACTGTAAAAAAGGCGATTCCCCATTCTGCTTAGTGACATGACAGAGGTCTATGGTTCTGTGGTCTGTCATGTTCCTGGCAGCCCATCCCCCTACAGTTATAACACACCCAGGGAACACACTTAACCCCTTGGTCGCCCCCTAGTGTTAACTCCTTCCCTGCCAGTGTCATTTTTACATTGATCATTGCATTTTTATAACACGGATCAATGTAATAATGTCACTTGACAGTTCCCCTGATGAAGTCACGAGCACGTGACGTAACGCGTAGGGAGGACCAGATACCGGAAGTATTGCGAGACTAGCATCAACCTGCTGTTTTCTGCTGGAATATTTCGTTTTTATGTGGTCGCCACTTGGATGTAGGATTCCAGATAAGAGTGCCTTTCTATCTGAAGTACCCAGTGAGCAGGATTAACCAAGGAACATAGTGAAGGTTATACAGCCCCATGTGGTGGATCGGGGGAAACGGATTGATCTGAGGAGTAGAGCCAAGATAGGATATACCTCCCACATCTATTGATGCTTATGAATGCGCGCTTTCAGGTGAGAGGCTAGAGAGCACGCTTAAGGATCACATTCCCATACATCCACCGCACCTTAATGTGGAGTCTGAATATTAATACCATCATTGTTCCGTTTTGGTACACCGCCCCCCCCCCCCCCCCCCCCCCAGAGTTTGAGTGACGGGTTTTGTGCCAATGGACATTACCATTCACCTTCCGGACTTCGCCATTGCTGTCCACTATTAGACTATTTTTCTCTCATTTCCACACTCACCTCACTCCAGGCCCATCAGGGCTGTGGTATTTATTTGTGGACACTAGTATATTAAGCACTTTACCATTAGCACTATTGCTATTGATTTGCTATATATTCACCTATCATATATTATATATTTATTTAACACATTTGCACACTTTTATACACTCCTAGCACTTGGTGCATGATTGTTATGTGTATTTATTTATTAGGATTGAGTGTTTTAACCACTTGCCGACCGCCCCCTGTATATATACGTCGGCAGAATGGCACGTACAGGCAGAATCACGTACCTGTACGTGACATTCTTCCGGCGGTTGGGGGGTCCGATCGGACCCCCCTCCGCCGGCGGGGACGGTCGGGATCGCTTCAGGAGCGATCCGGGACGAGGGGATGGCCAGTGGTTTCTGGCCACCCCCTCGCGATCGCTCCTGGCCAATGAGAAACTTCCCCTTCCTGTCTATTGTATAGACAGGAAGGCGGAAGTGATGTCACGCTCGGTGCGCCGGTCTATGTGACCGGAGACGCCGAGCGGCGAACATGTTAAGGTTAGTGCACAACACTACACTGACACCAGTACAGTTAGGCACATATTCCACCCCCCTGTCACCCCCTGATCACCCCCCAGATCACCCCCTCCCCCCCCAGTCACAGTGTCACTAATTGCAGTGATCATTTTTTTACTGATCACTGCATTTAGTGTCAGTGTGACTGTAATCACTGTCAGGGCAGTTAGTTTTAGGTCCAAGGTAGCCCCCTACCCCCCCCTAATAAAGGTTTAACCCCTTGATTGCCCCCCAGGTAACCCTTTCACCCCCTTTTGCCAGTGTCACTAAGCGATCGTTTTTCTGATCGCTGTATTAGTGTCACTGCTGTCGCTAGGTAACCATTTTTTTTTTTTAGGTAACCGCCATGTTTATATAGGTTCATAAATAGTTTTATAGGTCAGGTACCCCCATATTACAACCTAAATAAAGGTTTTAACCCCTTGATTGCCCCTAGAGTTAACCCTTTCACCAGTGATCACTGTATAACTGTCACTGGTGACGCTGGTTAGCCAGTTAGTTATTTCGTTATTTAGGTTCCCCGTCAGGTTTTTATATAGCGTCAGGTACCCCCATATATTACCTAATAAAGGTTTTAACCCCCTGATTGCCCCTAGTTAACCCTTTCACCCCCTTTTGCCAGTGTCACTAAGCGATCGTTTTTCTGATCGCTGCATTAGTGTCGCTAGGTAACCATTTTTTTTTTTTTAGGTAACCGCCATGTTTATATAGGTTCATAAATAGGTTTATAGGTCAGGTACCCCCATATTACAACCTAAATAAAGGTTTTAACCCCCTGATTGCCCCTAGAGTTAACCCTTTCACCAGTGATCACTGTATAACTGTCACTGGTGACGCTGGTTAGCCAGTTAGTTATTTCGTTATTTAGGTTCCCCGTCAGGTTTTTATATAGCGTCAGGTACCCCCATATATTACCTAATAAAGGTTTAACCCCCTGATTGCCCCTAGTTAACCCTTTCACCCCCTTTTGCCAGTGTCACTAAGCGATCGTTTTTCTGATCGCTGCATTAGTGTCGATAGGTAACCAGTTTTTTTTTGTATTACTGTTACGGGTGACGCTGGTTAGTTAGCTTGTTTTTTATACTGTCAGGGCACCCGCCATTTATTACCCAATAACGGTTTAACCCCCTGATCGCCCGGCGGGTGATATCAATTAGGTTTTAGGGTCAAATAAGGTCTGCGTCGCCCCAGGTTAGTGCCAGTACCGCAAACACCCACGCACAAAGCATACACCTCCCTTAGTGGCACAGTATCTGAACAGATCAATATCTGATCTGATCAGATCTATACTAGCGTCCCAGCAGTTTAGGGTTCCAAAAAAAAAACGCATTGTTAGCGGGATCAGCCCAGATACCTGCTAGCACCTGCGTTTTCCCCCTCCGCCCAGCCCAGCCCACCCAAGTGCAGTATCGATCGATCACTGTCACTTACAAAACACTAAGCACACATAACTGCAGCGTTCGCAGAGTCAGGCCTGATCCCTGCGATCGCTAACAGTTTTTTTGTGGTAGCGTTTTGATTCAGTCGCTTCAGTCGGGAGCTTTTTTACCTGTGAATCTCAAAAAAATAAAAAAAAATAAAATAGTTGTCGTTTTATTGTTCTCTCTCTCACTCTATTCTCTCTCTATTGTTGCTCTTTTTTTACTCCATTCTATTCTGCAATGTTTTATTATGTTTTATCATGTTTTATCATGCTTGCTTTTCAGGTATGTAATTTTGTTTACTGTGTTTTAGTGTTAAGCATTTTTTTGTTTTCAGGTGCGCCATTCAGTTGCAACGCGGATTTATTTATCTTGACAGCAACAGCGTTTGCTCCCACGATACATAAAGCCGCGACTCCAACACTGTAGGAGGTGATTTCACCACCACAGTTAAAAAAAAGAGCATATATGCCGAAGCATGGGGGCAGCAGGGGGGGGAGGAGCGATTGGCTCCTAATGCCACATACATACGGTCGAAATTCCGACCGTGTGTACACGGCATAACTTTTGCGGGAGGATGCCCCCATGCATCGGCATATATAAATGGTGCATGTATGCCCATCATTAGAAGTGGGTGGATGAAGGGAGGTATTCTAATGGTGGGCATACCCACCAATCAATCTCTTTTTTTCGTTCAGCCAAGAGGCTGCATGAAAAAAAAAAAGATTACAATATATGTCCAGTATGTTGCTGGACTTTGAATGGTTATACCAGAATGATGCCTGCAGGTTTAGGTATCATCTTGGTATCATTCTTTTCAGCCAGTGATCGGCTTTCATGTAAAAGCAATTCTAGCGGGTAATTAGCCTCTAGACTGCTTTTACAAGCAGTGGGAGGGAATGTCCCCCCTCCCGGATATAAACCGCGCCATTGGGAAATTGGGAAAGCATTTTATCACACCAATCTTGGTGTGGTCAGATGCTTTGAGGGCAGAGGAAAGATCTAGGGTCTAATAGACCCCAATTTTTTCAAAAAAAAGAGTACCTGTCACTGCCTATTGCTATCATAGGGGATATTTACATTCCCTGAGATAACAATAAAAATCATAACAAAGAAAAAAAATGGAAGGAACAGTTTAAAAATAAAATAAAAAAGCTAAATAAATAAAAAAAAAACCAAAAAAAAAAAAAAAAGCACCCCTGCCCCCCCTTCTCTTGCGCAAAGGCGTACACAAGCGTTGGTCTGGCGTCATATGTAAACAGCAATTGCACCATGCATGTGAGGTATCACCGCGAAGGTCAGATCGAGGGCAGTAATTTTAGCAGTAGACCTCCTCCGTGAATCTAATGTGGTATCATGTAAAGGCTTTTAAAGGCTTTTAAAAATGTATGTAGTTTATCTCCACTGCGTGTTTGTGCGCAATTTTAAAGCATGTCGTGTTTGGTATCCATGTACTCGGCCTAAGATCATATTTTTTATTTCATCAAAAATTTGAGCAATATAGTGTGTTTTAGTGCATTAAAATAAAAAAAAGTGTATTTTTTCCACAAAAAATGCGTTTGAAAAATCGCTGCGCAAATACTGTGTGGAAAAAAAAAATGCAACACCCACCATTTTAATCTGTAGGGCCTTTGCTTTAACATTATATATAGTGTTTGGGGGTTCAACGTAATTTTCTTGCAAAAAAAAAATATGTTTTCATGTAAACAAAAAGTGTCAGAAAGGGCTTTGTCTACAAGTGGTTAGAAGAGTGGGTGACGTGTGACATAGGCTTCTAAATGTTGTGCATAAAATGCCAGGACAGTTCAAACCCCCCCCAAATGACCCCATTTTGGAAAGTAGACACCCCAAGCTATTTGATGAGAGCAATGTTGAGCCCATTAAATATTTTTTTTTTTTGTCCCAAGAGATTGAATAATGAAAAAAAAAAAATATATATATTTTTTTTTTTACAAAAAGTTGTCACTAAATGATATATTGCTCAAACATGTCATGGGCATATGTGGAAATACACCCCAAAATACATTCTGTTGCTTCTCCTGAGTACGGGGATACCACATGTGTGGGACTTTTTGGGAGCCTAGCTGCGTACGGAACCCCAAAAACCAATCACCGCCTTCAGGCTTTCTAAGGGTGTAATTTTTTTATTTCACTCCTCACTGCCAATCACAGTTTCGGAGGCCATGGAATGCCCAGATGGCATAAAACCCCCCAAAATGACCCCATTTTGGAAAGTAGACACCCCAAGCTATTTGCTGAGAGGTATTGTGAGTATTTTGCAGATGTCGCTTTTTGTCACAAAGTTTTGAAAATTGAAAAAAGAAAAAAAAAATTTTTTTTTTCTTTACTTTCTTCATTTTCAAAAACAAATGAGAGCTGTAAAATACTCACCATGCCTCTCAACAAATAGCTTGGGGTGTCTACTTTCCAAAATGGGGTCATTTGGGGGGGTTTTGTGCTATTTTGGCATTTTATGGCCTTCGAAACTGTGATAGGTAGTGAGGAGTGAAATCAAAAATTTGCACCCTTAGAAATCCTGAAGGCGGTGCTTGGGTTTCGGGGCCCCGTACGCGGCTAGGCTCCCAAAAAGTCCCACACATGTGGTATCCCCATACTCAGGAGAAGCAGCAAAATGTATTTTGGGGTGCAATTCCACATATAACTATGGCATGTGTGAGCAATATATCATTTAGTGACAACTTTTTGAAAAAAAAAAAAAAATCTTTTTTATTTTTGTCTTTATTCAATCACTTGGGACTAAAAAAAAAAATATTCAATGGGCTCAACATGCCTCTCAGCAAATAGCTTGGGGTGTCTACTTTCCAAAATGGGGTCATTTGGGGGGGTTTTGTACTTCTCTGCCATTTTAGCACCTCAAGAAATGAAATAGGCAGTCATAAATTAAAAGCGGTGTAAATTCCAGAAAATGTACTCTAGTTTGTAGACGCTATAACTTTTGCGCAAACCAATAAATATACGCTTATTGGCATTTTTTTTTACTAAAGACATGTGGCTGAATACATTTTGGCCCAAATGTTTGACTAAAATTGAGTTTATTAGATTTTTTTTTATAACAAAAAGTAGAAAATCTCTTTTTTTTTTCAAAATTTTCGCTCTTTTTCCGTTTATATCGCAAAAAATAAAAATCACAGAGGCAATCAAATACCATCAAAAGAAAGCTCTATTTGTGGGAAGAAAAGGACGCAAATTTCGTTTGGTTACAAAATTGCATGACCGCGCAATTACCAGTTAAAGTAGTGCAGTGCGAAATTGAAAAAAGACCTCTGTCCTTTGGCTGCCAAATGGTCCGGGGCTGAAAGGAGCCTGAACGCAGGCATCCAACACAAGTGAACAGATCGATGGGCTGCACTAAAGGAATCAGGCTCCAAAGGTAGTGATAAGATAAATATTTATTAATAATAAAGACACACGTGAACACAGCAAACACAAACAAGCAAGAACACAAATAACACAGCAAACCCCCAAGCCCTAATCTAACTAACTAACTAACAATACACTCAAGGCAATGGAACATATATATATACACATGTATATACAAGGCAGGGAGGAGAGACAAGGGGGGAAACAGGAAGCAAGGGAACATCAAGGCAGGAATCAGGGGACGGGTCTCAGGAACCAGGTAAAGGGGGACAGCATCCAGGACAGGGCAGGAAGGGAATAAAGGGTCAGATTGCAGGTACAGGTTACAGGTCCAGGATCAGGTTACAGCACAGGCAAGACAAGGCTACAGAACGGAATACTGAAGCACTGAGCTTCAGTGAGGGACAGGCTTATATAGTCTCAGCAGTTCCACAACAGGTGCAGCTAGATTGCTGGCATGTCCATCTGCTGGGAGACCCCCGCTGGTGGCCACCAGAACTGCACCCTTTGGTGTCGAAGGAAGTAGTGACACCACCAGGCGATCCAGGTAATAACACCATTCCTGACAATGTCCATCGGCTGGGAGACCCCTGCTGGTGGCCACCAGAACTGCACCCTTTGATGCCAAAGGAAACAGTGACACCAGCAGGCGATCCAAGTAATAGCACCGTTCCTGACAGTTCCCCCCCCTAAGGAGTGGCCTCTGGACACTCCATTCTGTCCTAGATCTGGCAGTGCGTGTAAAAGTGGAAGAGTCCCAAAAAGTCTTCTCTGTGACGGCAGACTTCCTTGCGCTCTCTGGCCAGAGTCTCTTAACCTACTAGGAGGCGTGCCACCCGAGTCCGACAATGGGACATGTACCCCACCACCAGGGTCTGGAAGTTTAGATCTGGAAATAAAAACAGACAGGGCAGCAGGCTCCGGGTCATCAGGCTGGGCAGCGAGCGTCGGTTCATCAGGCTGGGCAGCGGACAGGAACTCATCAGGCTGGGCAGCGGACAGGAACTCATCAGGCTGGGCAGCAGACAGGAACTCATCATCAGGCTGGGCAGCAGACAGGAACTCCTCAGGCTGGGCAGCAGACAGGAACTCCTCAGGCTGGGCAGCAGACAGGAACTCCTCAGGCTGGGCAGCAGACAGGAACTCCTCAGGCTGGGCAGCAGACAGGAACTCCTCAGGCTGGGCAGCAGACAGGAACTCCTCAGGCTGGGCAGCAGACAGGAACACCTCAGGCTGGGCAGCAGACAGGAACACATCAGGCTGGGCAGCAGACAGGAACACCTCAGGCTGGGCAGCAGACAGGAACACCTCAGGCTGGGCAGCAGACAGGAACACATCAGGCTGGGCAGCAGACAGGAACACCTCAGGCTGGGCAGCAGACAGGAACACCTCAGGCTGGGCAGCAGACAGGAACACCTCAGGCTGGGCAGCAGACAGGAACACCTCAGGCTGGGCAGCAGACAGGAACACCTCAGGCTGGGCAGCAGACAGGAACACCTCAGGCTGGGCAGCAGACAGGAACACCTCAGGCTGGGCAGCAGACAGGAACACCTCAGGCTGGGCAGCAGACAGGAACACCTCAGGCTGGGCAGCAGACAGGAACACCTCAGGCTGGGCAGCAGACAGGAACACCTCAGGCTGGGCAGCAGACAGGACCACCTCAGGCTGGGCAGCAGACAGGAACACCTCAGGCTGGGCAGCAGACAGGAACACCTCAGGCTGGGCAGCAGACAGTGGCTCCTCAGGCTGGGCAGCAGGCACGGCTCATCAGGCTGGGCAGCAGGCACGGGCACATCAAGCTGGGCAGCGGGCCCGGGCACATCACGCTGGGCAGCGGGCACGGGCACATCAAGCTGGGCAGCGGGCACGGGCACATCAAGCTGGGCAGCGGGCACATCAAGCTGGGCAGCGGGCACATCAAGCTGGGCAGCGGGCACGGGCACATCAAGCTGGGCAGCGGGCACATCAAGCTGGGCAGCGGGCACAGGCACATCAAGCTGGGCAGCGGGCACGGGCACATCAAGCTGGGCAGCAGGCACGGCACATCAAGCTGGGCAGCGGGCACATCAAGCTGGGCAGCGGGCACATCAAGCTGGGCAGCGGGCACAGGCACATCAAGCTGGGCAGCGGGCACATCAAGCTGGGCAGCGGGCACGGGCACATCAAGCTGGGCAGCGGGCACGGGCACATCAAGCTGGGCAGCGGGCACGGGCACATCAAGCTGGGCAGCGGGCACGGGCACATCAAGCTGGGCAGCGGGCACATCAAGCTGGGCAGCGGGCACGGGCACATCAAGCTGGGCGGCAGGCACGGGCACATCAAGCTGGGCAGCGGGCACGGGCACATCAAGCTGGGCAGCGGGCACATCAAGCTGGGCGGCAGGCGCGGGCACATCAAGCTGGGCGGCAGGCACGGGCACATCAGAATGGAGGGCTGGCAGCGGGTCAGCAGACTGGAGAACTGGCAGCGGGTCATCAGACTGGAAAACTGGCAGCGGGTCATCAGACTGGAAAACTGGCAGCGGGTCATCAGACTGGAAAACTGGCAGCGGGTCATCAGACTGGAAAACTGGCAGCGGGTCATCAGACTGGAAAACTGGCAGCGGGTCATCAGACTGGAAAACTGGCAGCGGGTCATCAGACTGGAAAACTGGCAGCGGGTCATCAGACTGGAAAACTGGCAGCGGGTCATCAGACTGGAAAACTGGCAGCGGGTCATCAGACTGGAAAACTGGCAGCGGGTCATCTGACTGGAAAACTGGCAGCGGGTCATCAGACTGGAAAACTGGCAGCGGGTCATCAGACTGGAAAACTGGCAGCGGATCTTCAGACTGGAAAAGTGGCAGCGGGTCATCAGACTGGAAAACTGGCAGCGGGTCATCAGACTGGAAAACTGGCAGCGGATCAGACTGGAAAACTGGCAGCGGATCTTTAGACTGGAAAACTGGCAGCGGGTCATCAGACTGGAAAACTGGCAGCGGGTCATCAGACTGGAAACCTGGCAGCGGGTCATCAGACTGGAAAACTGGCAGCGGGTCATCAGACTGGAAAACTGGCAGCAGGACATCAGACTGGGAAGCTGAGACATCAGGCTGGAAGGCCGGCACCAGGACATCAGACTGGAAGGCTGGGACATCAGGCTGGAAGGCTGGAACATCAGGCTGGAAGGCTGGAACATCAGGCTGGAAGGCTGGCATCGGAACATCAGACTGGAAGGCTGGGACGTCAGGCTGGAAGGCTAGGACATCAGACTGGAAGGCTGGAACGTCAGGCTGGAGGGCTGGCACCAGGACATCAGACTGAGAAGCTGAGACATCAGGCTGGAAGGCCGGCACCAGGACATCAGACTGGAAGGCTGGGACATCAGGCTGGAAGGCTAGGACATCAGGCTGGAAGGCTGGAACATCAGGCTGGAGGGCTGGCACCAGGACATCAGGCTGGAAGGCTAGTACTGGCTCTTCAGGCTGGATTGCTGGCACCTCCGGCTGGAACTCTGGCGCTTCAGGCTGGGACAGATTAGTGGGTGTGGAGGCAGATTGGGTTACTGGCAGGATCGTTTTGGTCGGGAAGAACTTTCGTTTTTTCTTTGACTTGGTCGCTGAAGCTTTGTAGATTGGGGGTGCAGCAGACAGGAAAGGAGTGTTGGGATATGGCAGAGAAGAGGTAGGGGAGTTGTATGCAGGATAGGTACAGAGAGAGGAGACCGGATATGAATATTTGGTTGGGAGCAATGTATACTGGGTGGCAACTGAGTTTGGCATGGGTGATGGGGAAACATACATTTGTGGATTTGTAGGCAGCTGAGAAGAGGCAGGGGGGTTAAATGCAGGATAGGTACAGGGAGAAGAGACCGAATATGAATATTTGGTTGGGAGCAGTGTATACTGGGTGGCAACTGGGTTTGGTATGGGTGATGGGGAAACATACATTTGGGTAGGCTGGTGTCTGATGGCAGAAGTGGTTGGTTTGGCTGGGGCTAATTTTACCATGTCAGACCATGCTGAAAGTATGGGTTGTACAAACTGTGGATTTAAGTTTCCCTGTCTAACAAAAGACTGAGCAGACACAATGCACTCAGCAATCACCTGTGGGGAACAGCCAGCGTAGTGCTCACAGAAATCGGCAGGATCATCTTCAAAAAGCCATACTAAGGATACAACCTGATTCATATTAAAAGGGGGAGTGTAATCATCACGGCCTTCAGGAATACAGGGCAGGGCCAGCTCTGTACAAATCTTGATCAGAGGCTGTACGTCCTCAAAAAGAAAACTGCCCTGATCAACGAAAACATGGGCCATACGGATGCACTCCAGTAGTTGCTCCCTAGTATAGTCACCCAAAGTCTGATAACAAAAATCTCTTTCTTCCATTGCCAGGAGCGAAAGATACAATATATCTTCCGGATGCATCTTTCTTGGCAATAGCAAGTGTCAGACCCAATTCCCAAGTGCAGCCGATCTGTTTGTATGGCTTCAGTATTCTGTCATGAAAGGAGCCTGAACGCAGGCATCCAACACAAGTGAACAGATCGATGGGCTGCACTAAAGGAATCAGGCTCCAAAGGTAGTGATAAGATAAATATTTATTAATAATAAAGACACACGTGAACACAGCAAACACAAACAAGCAAGAACACAAATAACACAGCAAACCCCCAAGCCCTAATCTAACTAACTAACTAACAATACACTCAAGGCAATGGAACATATATATATACACATGTATATACAAGGCAGGGAGGAGAGACAAGGGGGGAAACAGGAAGCAAGGGAACATCAAGGCAGGAATCAGGGGACGGGTCTCAGGAACCAGGTAAAGGGGGACAGCATCCAGGACAGGGCAGGAAGGGAATAAAGGGTCAGATTGCAGGTACAGGTTACAGGTCCAGGATCAGGTTACAGCACAGGCAAGACAAGGCTACAGAACGGAATACTGAAGCACTGAGCTTCAGTGAGGGACAGGCTTATATAGTCTCAGCAGTTCCACAACAGGTGCAGCTAGATTGCTGGCATGTCCATCTGCTGGGAGACCCCCGCTGGTGGCCACCAGAACTGCACCCTTTGGTGTCGAAGGAAGTAGTGACACCACCAGGTGATCCAGGTAATAACACCATTCCTGACAATGTCCATCGGCTGGGAGACCCCTGCTGGTGGCCACCAGAACTGCACCCTTTGATGCCAAAGGAAACAGTGACACCAGCAGGCGATCCAAGTAATAGCACCGTTCCTGACACTAGTTGTT
>CM053038.1:114801582-114843661 GCA_028564925.1 Lithobates sylvaticus
TTACATGCATAGTCCTATAAATAAATGGGTGAAACAAGTATCCAAATCCTCCAAAAAGTGCAAAGTGCAAATAAAGTTGAATGAAGAGATCCACCACTGGACATTCAGCATACGTCTCTTACCAAAGGTGAGGGACCACAAATTATAATGGTCATAAGTGCAAATCTCAAAACATAGGAAGCCAGCATCAGATGAAGCAATGGTCACTTGATGGCGAATCCAGATATATCAGGGAATAAACAAACACGCCAACATGGTGAAGCCCATTTTAACTATCCCTCTTTATTAAAAAGTAGTAAAAACTATCTTCAGGCAGCTTGCAGTCATACAAAGCAGAAAGGATCCAGCAGACTGTCGGCTCGTAGATTCTAAAGCCTCAAGTATCGGCAAAACATGCATGATGCAGTCGGCCAGGACCGACGCGTTTCATTATCAATGATGGCCTCTGGGGGCAGGCAGAAATTAATTCAGTTAACTGAAATGCCACAAAGAAACACTGATAGCAAGAAATTATTAAAACTATCTTTGAAAAAAGAGTAAAATAAATTTTACTGTTAATTTATTTGGACAATTTTCATTGTCAGGGACATTTCCAGAGATAGTTAGTGTCAGAAACCATGAATCAGACTGAGACAGAAGTACAGGATAGTAACGGATAGTCAGACAAGCCAAAACGTCAGGGAGCCAGAGATGAGCGTAGTAAAACAGCCAGCAGGATCTGGAGCCAGAAGGAATGTCAGCCAAGCAAGTCTTTAACAGGAACACAGGAGAGCGTCTCTAGTGATGTGACCAAGGCGAAGGCAGAGATCATCTGGGCCGGACGGCTTAAGTAGGCAGGACTGATGAGCAGGATATCATCAACAGGGGAGTCACTGTGGAGAGACAGGAGCTGGCAATTAGCTGACAGCTGAGCAGCCAGCTTTGAGAAGGAAGGGCTGAGCCCATCCCTGACAATTAGCAACTATAACAATATTATTAACAAAGTAATTTATATTCCACAATGTACTAGATCACCAATAAACAGTGACTAGCACTAAAACCAAGAAATCTTATAACACATCTGTTCTATTTCAGCCCTTTGTTGTATGCACTGTATTATATCCATTACTGAATACCCTGGATGACTACACTTCATAGTATTATGTATGAACTCAGCTCAAAGGTTTTCCCACAGCAGTCTTAGAGCACAATACTATTTTTCCTGTGTATGTGTGTATGCACCATCGGACAGTGTACGTCGGATTGTCCGCCGGACAAAGTCTTATCTCCTGCTGGAAAGATTTGCCGACAACACGGTCCGATCACACCAAATCCGATCGTGTGTACGGTTGTCCGACGGACAAAGTGCTACGCATGCTCAGAAGAAATTCTGTGAGAAATTCTGTGACGGAAGCGCTCGGTCAGGTAAAACTACCTTTCCTAATCGACACAGCACATTCGTCACGCTGCAATGTTAAAATGTCTTTAATGCAGCGCATTCTCTTTTTCTTTACAATGCAACAAGAATGACATGTTTTAGCTGCTCCTATTCACCCGCACTTCTCACAAACTTAGTTCTTTATTACTTTTCAGCATTTATACACTACATGTTTATTTTTACTCAGATCGTAAAAGAATCTTTGTTATATTTTTAGCATGAGAATTTTTTTTTTTTTTGGAGGGGGGTTGTGTGTCTCAACTTAGCAAAACCACATTATTAACATTTGTATTTCTTGCTTAAATTTACTAGGAGTTTGTTGGTTGTTGGTGCCCCTTGTTAATTCTACTTTAGGATTAGTGAAATGTACCTGCCTACTCAAAGCAAAACTGTCATTGTAGAAAAGTAAAACACAATAGTCAATGATTATTTCAAATCAAAAAAACCTTTATTTAGGTCTCAGCAACAAACCAAAGAGGAACGCAGCCATGGTGAAACTTGGGGAATTTGCAAAGCCTTGGACCCCCACGGCAACCATCATTTTTCAAGCGTAGAAAATTGGGGGCCTGAGGAGTACGTATATTAAGGGGAGTGCAATCTGGTCCTGAAGTCCAAAGCATCCGGAACTGCAGCAGATGCCATCTAGGTCCCCAGGCTCTGGTACTACGAGAGGCTCCATCTTCTCTCAGACCAGACTGAATCCAGGTCGTCACTCTCAGGTCTTCCTTCCACGCTTCCTTGCACGCTGTGGCTGTCGTTCTGGTGGGGTGGCAGATAGAGGAGGAGGAGGAGGAGGAGGCGGAGCATGGTAACTATGGCAAACATGTGTGACTGGGGTCATCTCCCCAGCCCTACCCTTATTTAGGACATGGAGGATGAGCCCCTCACACATGTTGCGTTGCCTCCCCTCCATACCCATCATCTTCGTGACAACCACGGAGCCAAAGGTCTCCTCGTCGGTGGGTGTGGCATGTAGGGAGTCTGAAGCCTCTCTGATCATCCGGAGCGCTGACTCTGCCGCATAACCCCCCCTTCTCGCCCTTCTGTACGGAAGGCGGAGGAGAGGGATTTGGGAGTCAGTCAGGCTCCGAGGCCTAGCCCCCTCTTGGCTGCCACTAACCCCCTGCCTCCTCCTGACTGCCACCTTCCACAGCCACCTCCTGGCTGAGGTCCTCCTGTGTATGAAAAAGGGACATAGTTTCAGGTATTTGTTCATCAAACACACACAATTCTCATCTAGTGACTGTTGCAAAATGTTTACAAATAGAAAACCATACAATTCTCAGCCCTGCAGTTTAGATTGTGGCCCCAACTGTCTCCAACACTACTGTCAGTTGATATGTCAAACACGTTAGGAACTAAGCAAATGGGGATCCTGAATTAAGTGAACATCATTCATTATTCACATAAATGGTAACAAAACTACTATACCTGGAACAAGCTGGGCTCCTCCACCTCTTCCAGACTGGAAGGCCCAGGTTGCTCCTCGGAAGCCTCATCAGGGGTGGCCTGCGCGCAAGGAAGCGTGGAAGGAGGAGTCGAGAGTGGCTCCGTGACATCAGCCTGGTCTTTGAGAAAATGTAGACTCTGATAGTACCAGAGCTTGGGCACATAGACCTCATCTGCTGCAGTTGCAGTTTCTTCCGACTTCACAACCTTCTTGCGCTCCCTGATATACGCACTCCTCAGGCTGCCAATTTTCTTTCTTATATCATCAACAGTTGCCGCGGGGAACCTTGGCTTGACAAATTCCACAAGTTCCTCCAGGGCTGCGTACCTCTTTGGTTTGATGCTATAATGGGGGTGTTTAGCCTGCCATAAAATGGGAAATTCCCTGTATTTGGCAATGAAGAGGGGGAGAAAACTCATGTCGTTGAATCCCTTCATAATCTCTGCAAGACACAACACCACACAAAACACTATAAATTATGTCAGGCTAAACTCTTCTAATCTTCTCCATAAAGAAGCCTCAAGTTCGAATCAGTCTAGGCTAGTTATGTACTAACGTCAAATTGTACCTTCGTTTCTAGCGATCGTCTCGTGCGTGAGCTTTCTCTCCCCTCGTCTCCCAGATCGTGGCTACGACACAGGCGTGTGACGTTTTATATACAGTGCGCATGCGTCAAACTCCGCCCGCCCCTGACGAACTTTCTCGTCTATTCCCCACCCATTCTCTTTACGGCGCAGTGGGGAGAGCACATGGCGGGGACACAGCAGGTGCGCCACAAATCTCCCACCAACGAGGAGGACGAGGAAAGTCCGGAGGCAGAAACGTCCCGATCCCGGAGCCTGAAATTCAAGGCCTCCAATATGTCATTTGGAGAAATGTTGGAGATGGTGGACATATTAAAGAGGAGCGACTATGATGGGAAGTATGGGCCTTACCTCAACCCCAATGTCCGCAAGGCCAAGATCATGTCTAAAGTTGTGAGGAGGCTGTACAATAATTTTGGGGTACAACGATCCAAGGAGCAACTGAGGAAACGCTGGTCAGACCTGAAACTGAGGGAGGCCGATCAGTACAGAAAGATCAAGCGAATTCTTCAAAAAAGTAAGTAGTTGTGTTTTGTGTTTGATTACTTGCTTGCATACTGCTCCATGTGGTTTGATTTTTACAAAGTTGTACATTCCAAAATGGCCACTTTCATGTTCGTCTGTGCATTCGATCGTACTCAGCCTCGATCTTTCTGCCACTGTCATGGTCGTGTGTGTGTCCATTCGATCGTACGCAACCTCGATCGTTCGGCCACTTATAATACGATGTTTGGTGTTTTTTTTGGGGAAAGGAAGTTTGTTCTCACTAGAAATGTCATCAAGAATGTAAAGCCAATTTATTCAATGTAAAGGAGAGGTCACCCAGTAGCTGTTTACCCATCTGGACTCTAGAGCACTAGTGCTGGGACACCCAAACCCCCTTTTTATTAGGCTTTTCCACACATGTGCTCCAGTGGATACTAGAGGGGGGTCTCCATCACACAAACTTCTACCAAAAAGCTAGTAAGTTTAGCACCTTTACAAAGTGACTACATTCATGTAGTTGGCATTTGTAACTGGCCAAACAAAAATAGTGTCCGTCACTTTCAAGCAATGTTTGTCATTTCCTATTTCTGCCCTCAATAGATTGTGTTGCTAAATCTTCCTTTTGTACATTCTCATAGGGGAGCGAAAACTTGGGCCGTCTGAGGAAACCCCAAAACCAACACCTCCCAAAAAAGGTGAAAGAGCAGAAGCAGAGGAGGAGGAGGAGGAAGGAGAGATCATCGAACTTGGAGAAATTGTCACCACAACAGGTGAGTGTGGGAGAACACAGCTACTGGTAAGCTAATCAATGTATGGCTGCCTCATTTCCAACACCCGATTTTTGTTTGTTTGTGGTTTTTAGGTGACGTGGATGTTGTGGAAGAAAAATCGCACTTTACCACAGAGAGTGCCCACGTACTCATCGGGGAGATAATGGTCTGCAATAGAGATCTAGATTACATAAAGCAAAACATCAATGATGTTCAA
This sequence comes from Lithobates sylvaticus, assembly GCA_028564925.1. Classification (NCBI taxonomy): domain Eukaryota; kingdom Metazoa; phylum Chordata; class Amphibia; order Anura; family Ranidae; genus Lithobates; species Lithobates sylvaticus. The sequence continues at coordinate 114,806,507 of CM053038.1, forward strand.
CAAAAATTGAAGAACATCATTGATGTTTTAGGAAAAATATGAAAACGCACCAAGTAATTAACACACATTTGTGCCAGCTTCTGAACACATTTGCAACTTAAGAACTGTGTGAAATTTGGAACATGCACACATTGTGTCCACATGTGCTAGCTCCCATCATGGTGGATGAATGCCAACGTTTTTTTGGGGGTGCAACCACTTTACGAACTACGAAAGTGGTTGTGGTGAAGGGGTTGCCCCCCCAAAAAATGTCCATTCATCCCCATGATGGAAAATGGCACTTTTGAAGCTTCTAGGCATGTGTTTTAACATCTAATGACCATTTTCAGACCCAAATTGTGTGCATGTTCTAAATTTCCACTTTCCAGGGGTGACCCCCCCCATGTGATGAAGGCAAGATCAAACACACTTTGAACATATAGTCATGTCTGATCTTGTCTTCACTTTACAAAGTTGAACTTTCCAAGTTCATAGGTTCTGTTTTGCTCCATGCCTGGTTTTACCAATTGCGTAATGTTTGTAAACAATGTTGTAAATAACCAAGATGTTGTCAGTTTGGGCGTGAAGATTGTAAACGCACTTGTGAATGTTTTCCAAGTAAACTTTTTTATTTTTCTAAATGTGTGGCTTCCTTATTTAAAAAACACAATGCATTATGTATGTCAAATGTAAAGGATATGGGGGGCAATGGGTGTTATTTAGTAAAGGCAAGTCCACTTTGCACTGCAAGTTTCTTTTCCAGGGCACTTTTTCACTGCACTTGTAGAGCATAGTGGATTTGACTAAGGTAAATGACACCCACAGTGCTTTGTACGAAAACACGGAGCACAGCATTTTTGAGAATACACACGTCTGACCTGGTGATGAAAAGGAGTATTTTGGGTGTCAGTTATGCACTACAAACCTTCTCTAGACCAAAGATTAGGTATCAAACACACAACATGAGAATAATCTTTTTGGGAAGAAGAGACTGTTACCTCCTTTTGCCCAGAAAGTGCATTCCCACTGTCGAAGGCAAAGGGAAAAAATTTCAAGGTAAAATAAGCTAAAAAGAATAGTGAAATGACCAGAAATCATAGGTTGTTTGAAATATCAGATTTATTAAAAAATGCCTCTCACACATCGTCAGGCAGAGCAATGGCCCCCCTACCCACAAAGTACTCCATATATTGCTCGCGGACCGCGCGGGCATTTAGAGGGGGCAAGGCTGGACGTGCCACTTGAAGGGCTGTGAGGTCCGCATTTGGAGGGCCCTCCACATCTGGGCCAACGGGCACCACATAGTTCCTGTTATGTCTTTTGAGGAAGTTGTGCAATATGCAACAGGCAAGAACTATGTGGTTCAGTTTGTATTCCGCCAAGTTAATTGCCGTCAAGAACAGGCGGAAGCGGCTGGCCAGGATGCCAAAAGTGTTCTCCGCAACTCTTCTGGCTCTGGACAGCCTGTAGTTGAAGACCCTCTGGTCTGGGGTGAGGGTCCTCATCGGGAACGGCCTCATCAGATGGGGAGTCAACGCAAACGCTTCATCTGCGACAAAGACGAAGGGGAGTCCTTCTGCATTCTCCTCTGGAGGTGGCAAGCACAGACTGCCACTTTGGAGACGCCAGTAGAACTCCGTGTGCGCAATGGCACCACCATCCGAGATCCGGCCGTTCATCCCCACGTCCACATACATAAATTCATATGTTGCCGACACCACCGCCAACATCACTACACTATTAAACCCTTTATAATTATAATAGTGGGACCCCGAGTTGGGCGGTGGGACGATGCGGACGTGTTTCCCATCAATTGCCCCTCCGCAGTTAGGAAAGTCCCAACGGCTGGCAAAGTGGGAGGCCACAGTCTGCCATTCCTGTGGCGTGGAAGGGAACTGTGGAGTGAAACAAGAAAAAATAATTAGTCACTTTGCACATAAACATTGCAAGCAGATTAGACAATCAACATCTTGGAACAAGAGCATTGTATAAAATTGGAGGCTGGAAAGTATTTGCAGAGAAAAGTAGAGGGTCCCCTTCACAGATTACTCACCCCCCATCAATCCCCACACTTCTGATGGGCCATTGGCAATAACTAGGGTTTTGGGGTGGGGGGGGGGGGGGTTGTTGGAAAGGTAACCCTCTGCACTTCATTGATTGGCAAATGGCTCAATAATGTGTGCTAGTTTGGCCAGCCCCTCTGTACTTAACACTATTGGCAGCCCCCAGGAAAGCTAAACTAACATTTCAAACCCCCCCCCCCCCCCAAAAAAAAAAGGAAAGCACATTGTGACATTATGAAATTTCCAAGCAAGCTAATAGGAGAGAAAGAACACAAAAAATTAGGAAATGGCAAGTATGGAGGCAGCCCCTTGCACTACATGCTTTGCAGAATTCATCCCTAAAGATGCCCACTATAAAGAGGTAGGTATATAGTGTGTATTGACCTTGGGAAAGCCAGCAGATAGAGGATTGGTATCATCTGACAGAGCAGTTGGGGGAGGGGGTTCCTAATGAGTTTGCCCCCCCCCCCCCACCAAAAACAATAAAAAAAAGGGGCTCTACATGAAGTAAACCACACAGCAAACATTTGTGCATATTTTAGGGGTTGTTTGTGGGCAAAAAATACTATGCAGCAGACAAAATACATTGCTAAAGTGACTAGGCCATAGGTGTCTATTGGGGCAGAAGAGCATGCTGGGGAGGTAAGTGAAGGGAAAAATGCATGAAGGAGAAAAGGGGCACAGCATAGTAGAACATATTGCAATCATGGTAATTAGGGAAGGAGGTCAAAAATAGAAGACATTAGCAAACAGAGCATACATAGAATGGAATAGTAAAGTATAAATGTTACCTTAATATAGTCCTCCTGCAGGACCTCGATGATGGCAGAACAGGTCTCTGGAATAATGAGTCCCAGGGCCTGGGGAGAGATACCTGAAGAGAACTTCAAATCCTGAAGACTTCTCCCTGTCGCCAAGTACCTCAACGTGGCAACAAGCCTCTGCTCCGGAGTAATGGCTTGTCTCATGCAGGTATCCTGCCGGCTGATAAAGGGGGTCAGCAAAGCCAAAAGACGGTGAAAATCGGGGTCCGTCATCCGGAGAAAGTTCCTGAAATCATCAGGATTATTCTCCCGGATCTCGCGAAGCAAAGGCATGTGCGAGAATTGGTCACGCTGAAGCAACCAATTCTTGGTCCACATACTCCTCGTCACTCTGTTCATGGACGGGTCTTGGGTCAAAGCTAAAAGCCCGACACCAATTCCGCGTACAGCACGAACTCGGCGACGAGTACGCACAGGAAACATCGCTCACAAGGTCACAAAAGGTCGGCTGGTCAGAACGGACAAACAGAAAGCACCGATAAACAGCAAGGCCTGAAAGAACGAAATGAATACCAGAAACGAGCAGACAATAAGCAGTGCAAATCAAAGCGTCCTATATCAAGATATAGGCCGCAATGACCAACAAATGCGAACTGACTACACGCACTAATAAACAGATACGCACGACAAGCACAAACTGAAGAGCAGTAACGATCTGAGTCAGAAAACTGAGAAGCGTGAATCTTAAGTCACCAAACTTCGACTAACTCGCGATAAACACGGGATCAGCAGAAGGAGCCCAACGGGTGCCTGACGTGGTGCTGAACTTCCCTTTTCTAATCTCGTGGACGACGACTTACGTCACGACGTTCTTGCAGACCGGATATTCCGACAACGTAGTCCGACCGTGTGTACGCAACACCAACATCGGACAAAGTACGACGGAAAGGATCCGACCGACCTGGTCCGCGGATTGTCCGACAGTGTGCTTTCTCACAATTAATTAAAACCATTTCAGTAGGTGACAGTATAATAAGTTGAGGACTGGGGAGTTTTAGGATACCTGTCTTTCCATAAGCATTCAAAGATCGTTATATTTATTTTGAAAAAAAAAGATCTAAGATATTCCCTTGTTTTAAAAGCATAATATGCTTTAAAGAGACCCTGTTAGTATTTAATAAATCACAAAAAAATCCAACGATAAAAAGGATTACTCCTTACTCCTTCTACCACCCCAAATAAACATTGACTAAACTGATCAATCAAAACCTTATTTTGTATGGCCATCTATTCCTCTTTTCTTCCTTATCTGTTTTTCTGGATTTCTCTGCAGCTTGCTTTCTCTGTTCTATTCTTCTCACTCCCTTATTGCATCTCTCCTCTTTCTTTTCCAATAATTTGTATTGTTTTGAAAACAATGATTGCTATACACGTAGCACCCTCTAGCTTAGTATGCTAGCTGTAGATAGTCTTTTTGTAGAGCTGTAGTGAAGGTAAGTAGTGAAGGTAAGTGAAGGTAAGTTTGGCCTGGCTGAGAGCCAGGCCTGGGATGAATATGGGTCAGGGATGGGAGACTGATGAGAGGGAGGCTGGATGACTCATCAAGCAGCACCTCTGGTACCTCCCCCTACTTGCTAGAACCTTGGAGAAGCCTTACAGAAGATTGAGTGAGAGGTTAGGAGGAGCTGCTTGGAGTATTGAGGAGGGCCCCAGCCAATCCCAAGCAAGTGGACCGACAGGGGGCAGGCACTTCTTAAATACTCTAGGGTCATGCTAGCAGGTGCAGTCAGGTGGAAGCTGGAGAAGGAGTACTGAGGAGGCTAATGGTGGCCCTTAACGGTGCCCCCTAGTCTGGAGGGGGGGTAACCTCAGGCTTGGGGCTTGGGTGCTGGAGGCACCCTCTACAACACATTGAGGACTCTTTTCCTAGATACACGGGAGCAGGTGTGAGGACATCGGGACAAGGCAGCACGTCCAAGAGATCTCTAGAAGTCAGCCGGGTGGGCTGGTGAGTGTGCAGTCTGGGAGGACTGTGGTGGAAAAATAGCCAGGTAGGCTAGTGAAAGGGGCAGCTGCAGTCAGACGGTCTGGCAGTGCCCGAAGAGGTGGTGCTGGGATCAGTAGCCACAGAGATGTAAGCTGGACACTGTACATTGCTACACAACCCAAGGGGCCCGGGGTCCCTGCCTGTAAAGGGCTTTTGCTTCAAAATCTGACTGTTGCCTTTTTTGTCAGATTAACTATCAGTGTGCCAGCTAGGATTTCTGAAAGCAAGTGTCCTGGAGGAAGCAGAGGAGTGTACATAGACTATATATAGGAGAATTGTCCCTAAAGAATTCACATGAAATAATTAGATAAATATAAAGAGAAAAGAAGAAAGAAAAGAAGAAAGAGAAGAGATGAAAAGCGGATTTTGTCCCGCTTACAGTGTTATTGATCTTCATATCTCCTGTAATGAACCCAAGGATCCCAGATCTTTTTTTAAAAAAATAAGCATTTTGTCATTCAACATGGCTGATATATTTTCATTTAGCATTATCCATGATAGGTTTGTGTTTATCAATGCAAGTGGAATAGAGGAGGATCTCCATCATCTGTCAATTGTTATCCTGGCAGATCGGAATGTAAAAGGAAAACTGTTTTTTGGTATGTTTTGGTGCTTCCTCTATTGGTCAGCCAAATAGAGCTTGCCAGAAGGATTTTTTTAGATTAGTTTGAGTTATAGAGAAGATAAAATGTTATAATTGAATCCAAAGTCTTTTGACACCCAGGCAGGTCCACTAGATGTGGCAGTCTGTGGCCACAGCCCCTAAAGCACTTAGGGGTGGCACCTGGGACATCAGAGGCTATTTTTGTAGGCACCATGTGCCAATCTTAAGGGCGCCTTATAATTGACTACAATAATAGAAGTGTTTATGTAAGACTCAGAAGCCAGAAGGGCTAGTTTGTTCCACTAGCAAAAAACGCCACAAAAAACGCTGCAATTCGCGCGATTTTCTGCCTGAAAACGATATGCTCAGGTGTGAATGCAGCCTTAGAATCTAAAGCCAGTTCAGTTTGTAGAAACTACACTGCCCACAATCCTCCACACTTCTCTCCACCAGAGTCTCTAGCAGTCCACATCCTCAGTGCATCCCCTAATGGATGGAGGGCAGCTTAACACTTGCTGCTCTATATTCTGCAATAGGAGTCTAATTCTGTGGCCATGCCCAGAATTGCTGTTAGAAATCATGGGGACCTGTACAGCCTTCCCGACAGGGCCCCAGGTCCTTTTTCTTGCAAGAGCTGCAGACTGGGCTACATAAGTCAACACAGGTAAACCAATGAACTGCATAGTCTGAGTTGTTCACTAAATGACAGACCAGCTGCACAAAGAAAATACTTCAAAGAAAGTTAGTGGATCACACAGCAGCACAGAGCTAAGTGATATATTTTATGAATGAACGATCAGCACTTCCAGCATTCGTCTCTGGTTACATACTGCCCTAAATGTTAGTACCACTCAATGCACTGACCAGCACCATCCAGCTGCAGCAGCTTTCAGCCTGACATGGAGTTTTATTGGCTGCCGGCGGTGGAACTGGACGATGCCCGCACTTAAATGTCAGAATCAACACATATACTGTACATATCTCTTCATTACTCCCTTTCCCTGTACACATGCTTAGAAGAACATTGTACATTAGATCTCTCTTGCAGGTTAAAAGTTGTCACTTCCTTATATATATATATATAATATAATATAATATTAACACTGTATTTTGTTCTTTCAAGGAGTGGAAATATTTTTTCTCTATTTGATGTTCCTTTTAGGTCTAAATATGTCAACTGGTTGCTAAGATGGTTATCTCAGTTGTTAGCCAGCTGGCCTAATGATGCTCCGCAATATATTAACCCCTTCCTGCCAAGCTGAGTTTGCACAAGCTGCAAGAGCTGTGACTCCGTAGGTCACAGATATGTGGCTGCTATGGAAATCAGACATAAGGTGTTCACATCAGGCAGCAAAAACAAACAAAATCTAGATTAAATTTACTGGCTCATTGTGCTATTACCTAATATGTGTTTGCCTAGTGCTGCCTATCATTATCAGTAGCTCTGTTTAAATAATTCAGCTACAGTGTCAATTCCCCTCTATCTTTTTTATTTTCATCATCATATTATGCAGGGAGTGTAATTAAAATGGGGTCACTACACCCAGAACTGAAATACCCTACAAGTGGGCTTGGTTGAATCAGTAGCTTCTTTATATCTCTATCATCACAGTTTATGCTTTCACCTTCCGCCATTACAGGGGGAAATTTGAACTCTTTTTCTCTCTGTTGTTTCTTTTATTTTCTATTTTCCGTTTTTGATCATACACAGGCAATAGACATTACCTTCAGAAGCCAGAGTGCCTCCATGTTGGTGAGATACAGAGCTGGGAAATTAGGGACTGTCCCTGCTGAAGCCCTTGTGAAATATAAAAAGAAAAATCAGCGGTTCTGCCTACCAGCATTCACCCATTGCTAAAGTATTATCTTCAGGCGGATTGACTACATAATTAAAAATAATTTTCAGTGATACTTTACTCTTAATGGGAAAGAGTATAGCATTTTCAGCAAGTATATACACTCACCGGCCACTTTATTAGGTACACCTTGCTAGTACCGGGTTGGACCCCTTTTGCCTTCAGAACTGCCTTAATTTTTCTTGGCATAAATTCAATGAAGTGGTGGAAACATTCCTCAGAGATAGCACCACACAGTTGCTGCAGATTGGTTGGCTGCACATCCATAATGCGAATGTCCCATTCCACCACATCACAAAGGTGCTCTATTGGATTGAGATCTGGTGACTGTGGACCTCATTGTCATGTTCAAGAAACCAGTTTGAGATGATTTGAGCTTTGTGACATGGTGCATTATCCTGCTGGAAGGAGCCATCAAAAGATGGGTACACTGTAGTCATAAAGGGATGGACATCAGCAATGATGCTCAGGTAGGCCATGGCATTTAAATGATGCTCAATTGGTACTAAGGGGCCCAAAGTGTGCCAAGAAAATATCCCCCACACCCCCACCAGCCTGAACCATTGATACAAGGAAGGTATCTATGCTATCATGTTGATTATGCCAAATTCTGACCCTGAAAACGAGACTTATCAAACCAGGCAGGGGTCAAGTCCTGGGAAAAAAAGTGTGGGAACTCCCACCCAAGATCCACTCCCCCCACCAAAAAAAAAAAAAAGATACGCTCATATGCACGAACGCTTCAAAAGTGGTATTTTTCATCCAATTATCGTATTGTGTGTATGAAGCTTAACTGTTAGTACATAAAAAAAAACAATCCTCAATAAACATAAATACGGTAATTCTCTGAATAATCAGCATTCATTCAATTTGTGCTTCCATGCAAAATGTGAACATCATGTTCTGATCTTTATTGGGGAATGTTATTTTGTATATAGAGTGTTTATGTGGTGAGTTTACACTTTTCATTGAACAGAGTTTGGATAACACAGGGTTAAACGGAAAGGTCATAAATTAACTGCACATTATCTGGACAGAATGCTTGGGGAGATAGTGATGTGTTCCTGCTTAGGAGATGTATGTTAGCTTGGGGGGCTGCAAACTCTGCAGGGCTCCAACACACACTCACTGCTATTCCAACCCTTCACATATTTCCACATAAACTTCCCTCCTGGCATTAAACTTTGCCAGGTATTGTGCTCAGCTTACCACCCCAAACTGATGTTCCTCCCTCAGCTCACCTCTCTCCCTGCATGTCCTGTGAGCAGAATAGCTGTGCTCCTCTTCTGGGTTCTCTCATCATATGGCACTGAAGATAGAGGAGGGGGATTCAGCGGGACACACAGAGCAAGTATGCAGGAGACTGGGGGGGGGGGGGATGAGGAGACAGAAAATCAGGAGGGGCCGGCGGGGAGGAGCGCATCACAAGAGGTCTGACTAAACACAATCTCTTAGCAGCAGGGACCTGATCTACCCGTCAGCTAGCTGTGATTGACAGGTAGTGTCAGAGAACTCACGTTACCAATGCCCGTCTTCGTTCAGCAGGGGTGAATCCTCACTCTGCGGGTGCCAGTACCCATGCGCAGTTTCCCCAACGGAACCGAACGAGCTTTGGAACGTGCGGGCGTACCCGCGTACCAACGCGAACGGGTGCGCGTCCTGGCATTCCAATACGTACGGGTGCACGCACTCGCACGTCAGTGCGAACGTGTATGCGCAATCGCGCACGGACGATCACCTCCACCAATCCCAGCACAGGGCGCCCTATATAAACAGGGCCTTCACATGGTGTCAGTGCTGGATCGTCTTCAGTCTGTGTCCTGAATTCCTGCCTGTATTACCTGTTACCTTGTTCTTGATCTACTCGGCTTCCTTGATTACCCTCCTGGATCACCCCTACTTATTGGCTGCCTCTACTGAACTGACCTCGGCTCGGATTCCTTGACTACGGCTCTGCTCTTTGATTTTGTACCTCATCACCTGCCCGTTGCCAACCTCTGCCTACTCTTGACCACGAACTTGCCTTCCGCTTTTGTACCTCGTTTGCCAGCCAGTTGCCGACCCCTGCCTGTCTTGACGTCGCAGTGCCTATACCCACCTGTTCGGCCATCACTGGATACAGTCTTGGTTACCAACCTCTACACCTGCCTTCCAGAAGAACCGGTACCTCCAAGCACCAGTCTCCCAGCCGCAGGCACTTGCATCCTTTCGTACCCCAGCACTCCCTGTTCCCACCACCAGGGGTGTTGGGACCGGAACCGTGCACGAGGCCACCCCCAGCATCCAGACTCCGCTGTAAGGTACGTGACAGGTAGATTGAAGAGGAAGCTGTCATGGGGCCCCTTACTGGCAATGCCTGAATGGTCAGGTGTGTGGCACTTACTATTGTGATCTGTGTCGGCAGCTGCTGGTGTAGCACCTGTCACACAGCTCGCATACTTCAAAGTCTTGCAGGACACAGCTGCTAATGGGAACTGAGTTCCTGTTGTGGAAAAAGTACAGGAACTCCGTTCCCATGCGTTCCCGCAGGACTTGAGCCATGAAACCAGGCAACATTTTTCCAATCTTCTATTGTCCAATTTTGGTTAACCTGTGCGAATTGTATCCTCTGTATCCTGTTCTTAGCTGACAGGAGTGACACCCGGTGTAGTCTTCTTCTACTGTAGCCTATCTGTTTCAAGGTTCGTTGCAGGGCCGGACTGGGGATAAAAACCAGCCCTGGAATAATTTCATACCAGCCCCATAGCTTTATTATACCAGCCCAACAGCATAACGTCATTATTTTCTTGTTCACAAAAGGGAAAACCATGCATTTTAAAGCACATTAGAAGAGTGCATTATACTCACCAGTGCCCATCAACGCAGCCTCATCAGTGCCCATCAGCGCAGCCTCATAAGTGCCCACCAATGCAGCCTCACCAGTGCCTATCAAAGCAGCTTCACCAGTGCCCATCAGCATAGCCTGATCAGTGCCCTTCAATGCAGCCTCACCAGTCCCCATCAATGCAGCCTCATCAGTGCCCATTAATGAAGCATCACCTCACCAGTGCCCATCAGCACAGCCTGACCAGTGCAGGGAAATAGAGAGAAGAGAGGAAGAGGAAAGCCGGCCATATCATTACACAGAGTGGGGATCGCCTGCTGTGACAGCTTTGATTTGAATCGCCCGGTGTTCCCGGTGTTCTCAGTCACAGTCACAGAAAGTACCGCCTCCTGGATTGACTCCTATGATAGACGTCCCAGCATTGGACCAATCAAAGGAGCCGATCAAGGAGGCGGGATTTTGGGTGACTGTCTGCGGGAGCCTGGTGATTCAAATCAAAGCTGTCACAGCAGGCAACTCCGGGCCCGACCCCCCCCCCCCCCCCCCAGGCCTATACAAAGCATGTGCAGATTGCTGAGCTTGTTTCCCTCACTCTGCACATGTATGGTGTAATCGGGACACCATTGTCAGTGCTGTGCTCCCCCTCCCCCCAGTACTAGGACTACACACTCAAACAGCACAGAAAGGAAAGTCCTATAGAGAGGAGAGTTCGGTGTATTACCCGGTACAGGCATCTGGACGTGAAGTAGCCGGGAACTCAGCGCTCACCCGGAGAGGAGGACGCAGGAAATTAGCAAGATCCCATTCTAGTCATAGGCATGCACAGGGGGTGTGCCAGGTGTGCCTGGGCACACCCTAATCACCCCTGTGTGGCATAGATTCCCCCTGTTGCCTGGGCCTGTGTGTTTTACCAGACGCTTTCTTTTCTGAATGAGCCCAGTGAGTGATTGGTACTGATCACTCACTGTGTTCATTCTTAACTGAAGCCTAGTAAACTGTGTTTACTGGGCTTCAGTTTTTTAAAGAACAGGAAGCTGCTCAGCACAGAGCATTTCCCATCCATTCACTTGCCAGTCCAGCTAAGGGCTGCAGAGAAAGGAGCTGGGGAATCTCTGTCTTCAGCCCTTTTCTCTGTCACAAAAGCGAGACATCAGGGGTTTGTTTAGAGCCCTGAGATTTCATCAAAGCTCTCAGTAGGGGTTTTCTAAAAGAATTGTAGATTGTAAAAAAAAAAAATGATAATAAAAATAAAAAACTACTGACACTGTGCATTGCCCAACTGACACCAATATCTGCCACCCCGGGCGTTGGCGGTAAAGCAGCGCTATTTTTAGTGCCACGTTACCGTAGTTTTAGTGGCGCTAGTGGGCAGTTTTAAAGGGGTTAAATCCGCCTGCAAAACGCTGCTGCATCGGCGCTTTGCCGGCGGTATGGCGATGCTGTCCCATTGTTTTCAATGAGCAGGAGCGGTGGAGGAGCGGTGTATTCACCGCTCCTCCAGCGCTGCAAAGAAGCTGCTGGCGGGACTTCTTGTGACGCCCTGCCAGTGTAGCTCCCCAGTGTGAAAGCACTTAGGCTTTCACACTGTGTTTGCAGCTGAGGCTTTTTTCAGGCGCTATGCAATCGCTATTTTTAGCGCTGTAGAAAAACGATTCCAGTGTGAAAGGGGTCTAATGCCGCGTACACACGGTCGGAATTCTCGTCGGAAAATGCTCTGATGGTTTTCCCGTCGGAATTCCGATGGAATTTCACTCAAACTGTCTTGCCTACACACGGTCACACCAAATTCCGACGGTCTGTAACACAGCGGCATAAAACACGTTCGACATCACTATAAAAGGGAAGTTTAATGCTTCCGAGCATGTGTCAAATTGTTTCTGAGCATGCATCAGAATTTTGCGTGTCGGAATTGCATACACACGATCGGAAATTCCGATAGAAAGGTTTTCCATCGGAAAAATTGAGAACAGGTTCTCAATCCAAAGTCCGTCGAAAATTCCGACAGAAAAAGACCGATGGGCATACACACGGTCGGAAAATCCGTTGAACAGCTCCCATCGGACTGTTTCCATCGGAAATTCCGACCGTGTGTACGCGGAATTAGAGTATGTGTGTATGTATATTGGCCAGGGAGGGAAATTGTCTAATTGGGCCCAATTTGGACATTTTCACTTAGGGGTGTACTCACATTCATCAGCGGTTTAGACATTAATGACTGTGTTTTTAGTTATATTTAGGGGACAGCAAATTTACACTGTTATACAAGCTGTACACTCACTACTTTAAATTGTAGCAAAGTGTAATTTCTTCAGTGTTGTCACATGAAAAGATATAATAAAATATTTACAAAAATGTAAGGTGTCTACTCACTTTGTGAGATACTGTATATGGATATATGCATATATATTTTTTAGTCTTATTCTTCCTCCTCCTTCATCTCCTCTTTGTCCCTATTGGAAATAGTATATTCATTGTGGTACACATATAACATTTATGTATATTGATTCTGTTTGTTTACTTTATTAGAGTCAAAGCTGTGTGTACAGATTAATTGATATGGTCCTGAAGAAGCGTGGCTCCAGCGAAACGTGTAGACCAACCGTGTACTGATCCATAAACCTGTATATTGTAATATAAGTTTAAAATACTTATAATCTCTGTCATCTCTGAGGATTTTAGTTATACTTTCACAAAAATATTTTAACCTTGATTTTTATCATGTTATACAATAAAATGTGATATTTTTATGCTAAATAGTTTGCATGTGGTTTTCAAAGGAATACACAAAGTCCTTTTTTATCTTCTTTTTATCTGTTTGTGCCCCATGGGGGCCCCTGCTGGTTGTACTTCTCCCCACAGGAAGGCCCATAAATTGAGCTTTAGAATAGGGTGGAGTTGCAACAAGCAAACATAGGGCTTTAAAATCGAAACTGGGCCAGCAATTAGAATGGAACCAAGTGCTATATGTACTTGTACTCCTGGGAGATTAAACACTTTTTGTGAGAGTTCTTCTTTAAATGCTTACATGCAGTGTTTTTCCAACCTAGGCTTGTTGCAATTTATTAAAGGGGTTGTATAGGTTAGATTTTTTTTTTTTTAAATAACAAACATGTTATACTTACCTCCAGGGGCGTTGCTAGGTCTACAAAAGATCTGGGGCTAGAGCCCATAGCAGCGTAGTAAAGAAAGTTATACACTTATCCCCAGAGAGCCCCCCTTACATCAGGGTCCCCAGAGAGCCCCCCTCCCCTTGGGGACCCCTGCAGAGATTCGGGACTATGGGCCCCAGATTCGGGGCTATAGCCCCAAAAGCCACCCCTAGCGACGCCACTGCTTACCTCCACTGTGCAGTTCGTTTTGCAGAGTGGCCCCGATCCTGCTGTTCTGGGGTCCCACGGCGGCAGTCTTGGCTCCTCCCCGCTAAAGCTGTCATAAAGCCTGTGTCATACAGTTGGCGTTGCATTAAGGTGAAAAAACAGGAACCTTTACAACCCCTTTAATGTAAGCCCCTAGTGCAGGCATATTACCCAACGCTACTGGTTAATACATGCATATAATCATATGAGTAGGTTGTTAAAAATGAATAGGCTGGTGACAATTTCTTTAACCTCTTCATGACTGCAATTTGCATTTTTAAGTCCACATAAAATATGCTCCTTTCCTTGACAATGTTAATATAACCTTTGACAAAGTAAATAGCAAGGAGGATTAAAACAAGAGACCCCCCTGTTCTAATTATATTATTAATTGTATCTGAACAGATTGCACTGATTTTTCTTAAACATAAAAGTATTAATCTTCTTAAATAGCCACTTATGTCTATTTGAAATATATTTTTTCTTGGTGCCTTGTTTTTTAGACCTTTTCTTGGGTTTATTTGGGGCACTGATTCAGGTAATTGCATAGTTAGACTGCATCAGCTCTAGTTTCATAGATATGCACGAATTTATATAATTCTATACACTTTTTAGTATTCATTTTGTCCATTTTTAACTACATCCCACCCGGCCACTGTACATAAACGGCCAGGTGGGCGCTCTCTCCTTCTGAGTAGACGTTCAGGAACGTCCCTCAGAAGGAGGAGGATTGCGCACGTGGGCCAGCGCATCGTCGCGATCCCAAAGCGCTTGTGTCACCCGGACACGGCGCATCTCCAATCGGCAGGAGGGCTCTGTGATTGGCCCTCCTGATCACATGACAGCCATGTCCAATCACAGCCGTCATCTGATGAAAATACAGAGCCGGTTGCTAGGCAATCGGCTCTCTTCACACAGAAGTTGTCAGTGAGGAGAGCGGATCGCTGCAGCCAGCTGGTGATCAGTGAGTATCAGCTGTTTTTTTTACAGATTCTTACTCACTGATCACCAGTCTAGTGTCCCCACAGTGTAAATATACAAGGTTAACACACATGTCCCCGCATAGAAAAACACCTGTCCCCCACATATGTAACAGTAAAATCACATGTCCCAATGATTATCTGCACACATATGCCTGTGATCACCTGCGCACATCTGTACATGATCATTTGCGTACATCTGTCCGTGATCACACAAACCAATTATTATACACTTAACAGGATTTTTTTTACCAAAAACATGTAGAAGAATACATTTTGGTTTAAATTTATGACAAAATTCGATTTTATTCGATTTCTTTCAAAATAGAAAGAAGAAAATTTTGTTTTTTTTTTCCAAATTTCTGCTCTGTTTTCGCTTATATTGCAAAAAATAAAAAACGAAGTCGTGAATAAATACCACCAAAAGAAAGCTCTATTTGTGTGAACAAAATGATAAAAATGTAACTTGGATACAGCATTGCATGACCGCGCAATTGTCATTGAAAGTGCGAGAGCGCTGAAAGCTGAAAATTGGTCTGGGAAGGAAGGAGGTGAAAGTGCCCAGTATTGATGTGGTTAAAAGATCTTGCTGATCAACTTGTTCTTCTGTTACCTAGTTTGTGTTTTTGTATACAAGTTAACAAACATAGTAAGAGCATTTACATACAGTACTTCCAACTGTAATTTTACATCAGAAATATTGGATTCTAAAGTGTGTTATTAACTATATTATAGTTAAGATCTTATAGTGCATGTATATTGCCACTCATATTATTTCATTTTTGCAGATTGAGCAGATTGAGGTTATGGCTACTTCACAACAGTGCTGCCTGAATCATCCTGACCTTTTTGCTATGTTTATATCCTGATTTTTGACGGTCGACTGAGTCAAGTGAAGAGACATACAATATTTGGCATTTATGCTGTATGGCAGCATAGATGATAGGGAAAAATTGGTGCCATTTTTGGAATCTTGGAATTTTGGACTATACCCAGGAATAGGTCTAACAATCGAGGCACCAAAATATGTGTTGGCCTTTGTTTCATTGAGAATGAAAATGAAAAACCTAACTGGCCTATGTGGAAAATAGCTCCACTTTTATTCCAAACTGAATTTGTTTTGTTTTCATAAATCACTACTAGGGTAACTCCAGTCCCAGTGCCACCAGACCAGTGTAGCCAGCAAGTATTCCTGATCAATACCAGACCAGTACAGTATTGCCTCTGACTGCCTACTGTACTGACCTTGGCCTGTTTATTGACCATGTTTCTGCCTGCTGCATGACTTGACCCAGCATGTCTGAATGACTGCATTCCTGTGAGACATCAGTACCAGCCTTCGCCTAAGGACATCTGCACTCCTTGAACCACAGGGACTCCTTTGTTCTTCCTCACTTTAACCTCCTCTACTTCCTGGAACAAGTGAACATAGCATTCCTGGGGGCAGCCAAGCACCAGTAGGCCTGGCTTGCTTGGCTTATAGGAACAGGGACTGCTATAGGTGAAACTACACTAAGCTATATTCCCTGACCACTGATTACAGTATACTGTTTTTTGATACAATCGGTTTATTTGTGGGATATGCATCTAGTGCTACCCCTGCAGGAGCCGCTTGGTAGATTGGGTTATCTATACTTCTACCTCGACTCTGAAAACAACCTCAGTCCCACTGACACAACAGGTTAAGCAAATGGATGCTATTAGGAGCACTAATATAGATACCCTTTACACAACTAAGGTTCAATATATAAAAGCAAACATCATACTGGTTAGTGGTAAATTAACCCAATATATGGTCAAGGGTTGCAGTAAATAACACTATGCGCATAAATGAGAAAGTAAAGAATTACGCCAATCACAGTTCACTAGACAATATGTCCACTAGGCTATAGCAGCATAGAATGGAGTTCTATGCAGCCAAATTAGAGTAAGCCTGGCAATCACAAAATTAGCAATAAGTAAAGGAATTAGAAAACAGTAACAGCAATAATAATCAATACTGTGGTAACTCCTCTGTAAACAGTACACTATATCCACTTTAGAGTGCACGCTGCATGAATGGCAGTGATGAAACTTAGGACTCCCTAAAGAGCCTAAGTAAAAAAATAAACCTCTTATGCACTATATGCAAAGTTCTAGTGAAGCAGCTATCTGAATGAGCAGTCTTTAGCCTTAGTTTGTCAGCCAGCCTGGGGCCCAGTCTTTATGGTGGTGCACATGTGTACAGTCCCAGTAAAGTCTGCATGCATTAAGTAATGCTGCTAATTAGATGGCCAGCCCCTAAGTGCTCAGCCTCTGATAGCAACAACAGGGTAATGGCAGCAGTGTCCTCTCAACAGTCCCAGCTATACAGCAACAGGGTTTGGTGTTCAAATGTCAGCTCACTTCTGGATCTGCCTAGAGAGAGACTCTAGTCCTCATCACATGGCCACAGGCCATGTAGCAGATTGATGTGCACACAGGAGCAGCAATGTACACACCTAGGTCTCCTTGCAACAAAGAGGAAATCCCTCTGTATTCAGCCTGTGACGATACAGCTCTCTCTCTTTATACCCTCACTGTCATAGTAAAGTTTCTTTCCTGAACTTAATTTCCCATGATTTAATGCTGCCATCTGTGATGGACACGATGTCAGTCCCCAGCCACCTTCACCAATTTCTGACAAATGGTTGGCCAAACTGATATGCAATGACCCTTTCAGCCTCACCCTGCACAATGATTTTCCTGCTTGCAGGACCACAATCACATGCCAGACTGACAGTGATCCTTGCTGTGTTTGGTTAACTATGCAATTAACCCTTCTGTGACAGGCCTAGCCGGGACACAGACTTTTTGAGAGGACTAAATGCGAGCCTCCTGCCAACCGATTATGGGCCCTGGATTTTAAGGGGCACATGGTGAAGAAGAACCCCAACCCCAGTCAGATTCAATGCTGTATATATGTGTATATATAATGTGTGTTGAATCATGCTGTTGGGACACACACTGTCAGATGCTAATGTCATAAACTCAAGCCACCTGTCTGTTGTGTAAATGAGTATAGTCTGGTTTGTAAGAGTATTCCACACAATGTTGTTGTGCTAGTTAGCCCTGTGTTAATGTTTATAGTAATATGGTAATGTCTATTGAATAGTCATTCAAATGAGCTAGGAGCCTTAGAGTCTTGCCCTGAGGGGTCTTCTCTCAGTCAACTAGTCTGGGTCAATGATTAGATAATTAGCTCATGCTAATTATGTTAGGTACTGGTCATCCGGCTGTATATATTTGTGTGACATGTCAAATAAAGATCATTCCTGATGTACTCCAAGACTAGTGTTGTCTAGTTCTTGGGGGTTCCTATAACCAGATCCATTGGACTCATGTCCCAGGCTTAGGAAGCATTTACGGCAGACACCTTGAGTACAGGATCCGTCACATTGTTGGCAAGCAGTGGGATTGTGCTTCCTGCAGTCTGGGACATCCAAACCTCCACCGGGATCCAAGATCAGGATAGAAGAATTCGGTCACCCCAGCGAAGATATGGATCTGGCATCAGAGTTCCCGGGGCTGCTGCGGATCATCCTTTCAGCATACACCAGGACTGTGTCTGAGGATGAATACCTGGAGCTCAGGCAGCAGATTTGGGTGAAGCTGTGGATTGGAGCCCTCCAGCTCGCTGTTATAAAACAGGGCAAGTTCTTTCCAACCCAAGAGCAACGGGCCAGTGACCAACGGGCATTGCGGATGGCATTCCTGGGAGAGCGGCCCCAGGAGCAATGGGTGACTGAGTTGGACAGGCTGGTCCAGCAGGAGATAGAGCTGGACAATCATTATCGGGCTCTGCAATGGCACGCAGAGCAGGGATATTTAGGGGAGACAACAGAATGCTCTCCGGAGGGATATGACTTTGAAGGCCCTGGATTGCTGTGGGAGAGCCTTACAGATCGTTGTGCGGCGGGGCTGTCTACATACCCTTGCGGTAAACGCGACCAAGTTAACTGGCCCGCGCCGGCCCATGAGAAGGCAAATATAGGCTGAGCCTCTTCGGCAATAGGGATGCTAAAAAATGCGTTTGCCAAATCAATCACTGTGTAGCATAGGGAATCTGCAGGTATGCATGAAAAAATGAATGTTATATCAGATACCAAGGGCGGGAGGGGTAGTACTTGTTTATTAACTGCCCTTAGATCCTGGAACACGCCCATTTACCCCGTAAAAAAGACCAGTGGCGAATGGAGGCTAGTCCAAGATCTAAGGGCAGTTAATAAACAAGTACTACCCCTCCCGCCCTTGGTATCTGATATAACATTCATTTTTTCATGCATACCTGCAGATTCCCTATGCTACACAGTGATTGATTTGGCAAACGCATTTTTTAGCATCCCTATTGCCGAAGAGGCTCAGCCTATATTTGCCTTCTCATGGGCCGGCGCGGGCCAGTTAACTTGGTCGCGTTTACCGCAAGGGTATGTAGACAGCCCCGCCGCCTTCTCCATGGTACTCAACGAGACCGTCAAGTCTTGGACTTCCGAGCATGGGTCGGTACTAATACAGTATGTGGACGACTTGCTCTTGTGCAGTCGTTCTGCTGAAGATTGTGCGGTCGATTCAACATTACTGTTAGAACATCTGGCCGAAGCCGGCCACCTAGCCTCAAGGAAAAAAATACAGTGGTGTCTACCACAAGTAGAATACCTAGGATGTATTCTGGACAAGGGGACCAGGCTAGTGTCCCCCAAACGTGCCGCAGCCTTACAAGCTCTCAGTCCTCCAAAAGACAAAGCAGCTTTGTTGTCATTTTTGGGCGCAATTGTATATTGCCGCCAGTGGATTCCTGACTGCTCTCATTATGATAGTATCCTACGAGAGGCTGCCGGGTCAAACGCCCCTAAATTGATAGACTGGACAGAAGACAGAAAAAATGCTTTTGATGCTCTTATTAAGAGTTTGTCCACCGCCCCCGCCCTGGGATTGGTAGATTATGGTAAAGCCTTCCAGTTGTACTGTGTAGTTTCAGGAAAATCTTTTGCTGCAGTACTTGCACAATCTCATGGCTCGGGGTATCGCCCAGTGTCATATTTATCTAGAAAACTCCCTATCCAAGTCCAGGGCATGCCGTCCTGTCTTCAGAATGTCGCTGCCTGTGCCATGTCTGCACAGGATGCCAACAAAATAGTATTGGGACACAAAATGACACTGTACACCACTCATTCAGTTACCCACCTCATACAGAATATGAATACACAACACATGACTTCCCAAAGACTCAGTGGATACGAGATCACTTTGTTAAATACTGACAACTTGGTACTTAAATATGTTCCGAATAGCAATCCAGTTGTACGTTTACTACATTCCATGTTACGTTTACCACACGAACCTGATCACACACATAATTGTGTAGAAAAAGTGGAACAAGTCACTTCACCAAGACCTGATCTTTCTGACATTCCAATTATAAATGCCGAAAATGTTTTTGTAGATGGTAGTTGTTCCCGTCCCTCTGACTCTACATTTTTAACTGGCTATGCTGTAGTTCAGCTGCCACATACAGTACTAGAGGCAAAACCATTGCCCCCTGTTTCTGCCCAAGTAGCAGAACTAGAAGCTCTGACCAGAGCCTGTATTCTGTTCACAAACAAGGAAGTCAACATTTATACAGACAGCAGATATGCATTTGGAGTGGTACATGATTTTGGTGTGATATGGGCCAATAGAGGATTTAAAACAGCAGACAACAAACAGATAGCTAATTCAGAGCAGATCCTTAATCTACTGCAAGCAATTCTGCTCCCTAAAAAGGTTGCTGTTATAAAAGTAAAAGCCCACTCATCAGACAATAGTATAGTATCAAAAGGAAATGCTTTCGCAGACAGAGAAGCAAAAAAGGCTGCTGCCAGTTCACCCAATTCACCAGCCCCTACCACAATCTTCTTTAAAGAGCACTTCTCATCCCCTGATTTCAAAACTGTTGTGGCCCAAATGCAGTCAATGGCCACAGATACAGATGTCCATTTCTGGGCAAATGAAGGTTTGACCAAAGACTCTGAAGGTCTTTGGACAAAAGAGGGGAAGATCCTGGGTATACCTGAAGCTAATTGTATCCTAATTTTATCCTACCTCCATGGCCCAGGACACATAGGACCCGCCCCTCTTGTAAATATATATTCAAAATCTTTTTGCACAAATAATTTACAAAAACAAACTAAGCTTCTAACTAGAAGCTGCTTAACTTGTGCCCAGAACAATGTTCAAGGAAAAAGACATGGCCTACATGGCCATCTACCTCCACCCTTGGGACCATTAACAGATTTACAAATAGACTTCACACACCTACCAAAGCAAAAGGGAAACTTGAGGTGCCTCTGCGTAATCGTTGACAAATGGTCAGCTTGGGTTGAGGCAATTCCCTGTACCGGAGAAACCGCAAATATAGCAGCAAGATGCTTGTTAAATTATTGGATCTGTAGGTTCGGGATACCCACAACCATATGGTCCGACAGAGGACCCGCATTTAGTTCCTCAGTGACCCAAGTTGTAGCCAAATCTCTGGGGATGCAATGGAAACTACATATTCCCTATCATCCCCAGAGTGCAGGAGTAGTAGAGAGAATGAACAGGAACATCAAAGACAAATTAAAAAAGGCTACAGGAGGTACTCTAAAAGGTTGGTTGGAACACTTACCTTCTGTCCTTTTTCAGATAAGAACCACCCCCCATTCTAGGACAGGATTGTCCCCTTTTGAAATTCTAATGGGAATCCCTGCAAATATAGAATTACCCCCATTAGACCCAAATTCTGACATTAACGTTTATTCCCAACAGGAAGTGTACGTGAAAAGTCTGGTAAGTATGCTTCATGAAATAAATGAACAAGTTTCTGTCACCTTTTTTCCTCTTTCAACAGAACCAACCCACCCCTTCATCCCAGGGGACAAAGTACTGATTAAGCAGCTGGCTCACAGGAAAAGAATTGGACCAATCTACTCCGGACCGTGGAAGGTGGAAAAGGTATCCAGGACCGCGGTACTGACGGACCTAGGCAACACCTGGATCCACGCCAGCCGACTGAAGAAGTGTCCCCAGCTCCCCCCAACTCCAGAGCCCCTAACAGTAACCGAGGATACACTCCCTTCAAGACAACAACAAAATCTACAAGATATTCAGGAAGGCATAGGACAAATCTCCCTGGAGGACACGATGATTTTACCTGGAAACTAAACAGAATCTTTCCATCATCAGGACAAGTGAAGAAGAAGAAGAAGAATAGTGAATTTTGAGGACATTAGATATATATATATATAATGTTTTCAACATCAGCAACAGGGAAGACCTTATGCCTCTGGTGCTGTCTAATTTTGGTAGTATTCTTACCTACTTGGCTGATAGTTAACTGTATATACCACCCAGAGGATTTGGGACCACTAAAAGGGATATGTGGGATTCCCAAGTCAAATAACACTCCTATAGTAAGACATAGAAGAAGTGAACCCCCCCAAGAGTTTTCTGATAAAATGTTGTTGTTGAAATTTAAATATAGCTATGCCCAAAAATCAGGTTTTGAAAAGTGCTGGATATGCAGTAAACTACATCCCAGTACTGCCAGAGTTCCTTTAATGGCCATACCTTTAAATTTTACCTCACTCCTAAATGGCACGCCCCCATTAATACTTACCAACGTTACAAGGATAAAGGATGATCATTATGTTGAATCAGAATGATCAAAGAGAGGATTATAAGGGGGCTACTTATAATGATATACCATTTTGATAAGGGTTGAAATGAATATGCTTAACTTTCAGCTTTTGAACAAAACTGTTGTAAGTATATTCTGCAGAAAAACGGTTTCGACCAGTATGTTGACATCAGGACGCAGCTGTTATGTGGTTTCTAACTCTGTACTTCACCAGAGGATATGAAACTAGTTAGCAGTGACTCAGGAGTTCTTGTGGTCAAGTCAGCAGGTGTGAACTAACTGTCATACTCTAAACTTTGCCTTATATTTCCTGTTGCAAGCTAACCACCAGCACATGACTGACCTTTGCCCCATATTCCATATTTCAACTGAAGACTGTCACGTGACAAGAAGTTGTTAATGTATGCATATGTGTATAAGTCTGATTGGTTTTTGGGAGAGCTGTCCCCTCCCTCTGCATTTCCCATAAAAGAGGAACGTATTGTCTATTAAACTTTGTAACCACTTCCACTTACAAACCCGTGTATGTGTGTGTGTGTTAACCACCGGTGAACTGGGACCTCCGCTCCAACCATCTCTGGCCTAGGCATATAGAATACAAGAAGAAAGACGTGTACCTTTACAGCGATGAATGGGAACCTACCCTTGAGGACCTGCGAGAATATAGAGAGGCTATGCTCGGTCTTGCAGGGGTCTCAGAGCTTAAACCTGATCTGGACCATTTGTTAAGGGAGGAACAGCATCTGGAAAGGGCATACAGGAAACTGCTAGAACACGTTCAGCAGAATGCCAGAGAATCGGCAGTGGAAAATCTGGAGGTTGTAATCCCCAAAACTGAAGTGCTGACAACAGGACAGAGCTCTGCTAACCTCTGCCCAGCAACAATAGCATCTTCTGGGATCCACGGACAGATGGTGAACCTCTATCCCCAGACACCAGTTGCAGAGACAGGGAATTTAATAGACTTTTCTTCTGAGGAAGAACAACCTGGTGAGTCTCCAGCAGAAGAGCTGGTATCAGGGCCAAACTTCACTGAGCTTTGCCCCGCACCAACAGCAGCATCTGTGGAGTTACAAGAGACTCCTCCATCTGAAGTGCTGGCCACCGGACAGAGGGCCCAAGGCCTCTGCCTAGCACCTACAGTGTCTCTACAGCTTCAAGAAGCTGGGGCAATCGGTCACACTTTCCAGCAGCAGACGGCGCCCCAGAATGATAACACCAACCCAGCTAAAGTGCTGGCAACCGGACAGAGGGTCCAAGACCTCTGCCCCACACTTGTGGCAGTTCTGGAGGCCCAGGGTGAGGAGGTGGTGGTCACTCCCGAGCAGCAGCTCAGGACCCAAGGAGAGGATGCAATCTGCACTTCACAACTGCAGCTTGGGCTGATATCGGTGGATGGGACTTCAGTCCCCACTTGTATACTCCAGGGATGCTGGGCGATCGGCTCAGATCCCCAACAGCATGATGGAGTGAGCCCAGTCACCCTGTCTTCTCTCCAGTGGCTGAAAAGACTCCAGGGAGGAGGGCCAGTCCAGGCCTCTCCCCAGAGCCGGATATGTTCTCTGAGAGAGGCAGAGGTTGGCTGGGTAACTAGTGCTCTGTTTGAAACAATTTGTTTGGGGTACTGTGTGGGTACAGGCATTAGAGGACTGGAACTATGGACTGACTTCGGAGTCAACCCGTCTGAGGGTCTCCTCCTGTGTTAGTCTCCTGCCGAAAGGGGAGAAATGTGACAGACCTAGCCGGGACACAGGCTTTTTGAGAGGACTAAATGCGAGCCTCCTGCCAACCGATTATGGGCCCTGGATTTTAAGGGGCACAGGGTGAAGGAGACCCCCAACCTCAGTCAGATTCAATGCTGTATATATGTGTATATATAATGTGTGTTGAATCATGCTGTTGGGACACACACTGTCAGATGCTAATGTCATGAACTCAAGCCACCTGTCTGTTGTGTAAATGAGTATAGTCTGGTTAGTAAGAGTATTCCACACAATGTTGTTGTGCTAATTAGCCCTGTGTTAATGTTTATGATAATATGGTAATGTCTAATGAATAGTCATTTAAATGAGCGAGGAGCCTTAAGCCCCATACACACGGTCGGACTTTTTCATGGATTCTGTCCGATCGGACAATGTTGTTGAAAAATCAGACCGTGTGTATGCACCATCGGACAGTGTACGTCGGATTGTCCGACGGACAAAGTCTTATCTCCTGCTGGAAAGATTTGCCGACAACACGGTCCGATCACACCAAATCCGATCGTGTGTACGGTTGTCCGACCGGACAAAGTGCTACGCATGCTCAGATCACATTACAAGACCAAAGCTATTGGCTACTAGCCTCTACGTAGTCCCGTCGTAGGCAACAAACGTCACCACGTTCAGAATGATCGGATTTTCCGACAACTTTGTCCGACCGTGTGTACGCAAAACCAACATCAGACAAAGTATGACGGACAGGATCCGACCGACCTGGTCCGCGGATTGTCCGACCGTGTGTATGGGGCTTTAGAATCTTGCCCTGAGGGGTCTTCTCTCAGTCAACTAGTCTGGGCCAATGATTAGATAATTAGCTCATGCTAATTATGTTAGGTACTGGTCATCCGGCTGTATATATTTGTGTGACATGTCAAATAAAGATCATTCCTGATGTACTCCAAGACTAGTGTTGTCTAGTTCTTGGGGGTTCCTATAACCAGATCCATTGGACTCATGTCCCAGGCTTAGGAAGCATTTACGGCAGACACCTTGAGTACAGGATCCGTCACATTGTTGGCAAGCAGTGGGATTGTGCTTCCTGCAGTCTGGGACATCCAAACCTCCACCGGGATCCAAGATCAGGATAGAAGAATTCGGTCACCCCAGCGAAGATATGGATCTGGCATCAGAGTTCCCGGGGCTGCTGCGGATCATCCTTTCAGCATACACCAGGACTGTGTCTGAGGATGAATACCTGGAGCTCAGGCAGCAGATTTGGGTGAAGCTGTGGATTGGAGCCCTCCAGCTCGCTGTTATAAAACAGGGCAAGTTCTTTCCAACCCAAGAGCAACGGGCCAGTGACCAACGGGCATTGCGGATGGCATTCCTGGGAGAGCGGCCCCAGGAGCAATGGGTGACTGAGTTGGACAGGCTGGTCCAGCAGGAGATAGAGCTGGACAATCATTATCGGGCTCTGCAATGGCACGCAGAGCAGGGATATTTAGGGGAGACAACAGAATGCTCTCCGGAGGGATATGACTTTGAAGGCCCTGGATTGCTGTGGGAGAGCCTTACAGATCGTTTTGTGTTTGGCGATGAATGGGAACCTACCCTTGAGGACCTGCGAGAATATAGAGAGGCTATGCTCGGTCTTGCAGGGGTCTCAGAGCTTAAACCTGATCTGGACCATTTGTTAAGGGAGGAACAGCATCTGGAAAGGGCATACAGGAAACTGCTAGAACACGTTCAGCAGAATGCCAGAGAATCGGCAGTGGAAAATCTGGAGGTTGTAATCCCCAAAACTGAAGTGCTGACAACAGGACAGAGCTCTGCTAACCTCTGCCCAGCACCAATAGCATCTTCTGGGATCCACGGACAGATGGTGAACCTCTATCCCCAGACACCAGTTGCAGAGACAGGGAATTTAATAGACTTTTCTTCTGAGGAAAAACAGCCTGATGAGCCTCCAGCAGAAGAGCTGGTATCAGGGCCAAACTTCACTGAGCTTTGCCCCGCACCAACAGCAGCATCTGTGGAGTTACAAGAGACTCCTCCATCTGAAGTGCTGGCCACCGGACAGAGGGCCCAAGGCCTCTGCCTAGCACCTACAGTGTCTCTACAGCTTCAAGAAGCTGGGGCAATCGGTCACACTTTCCAGCAGCAGACGGCGCCCCAGAATGATAACACCAACCCAGCTAAAGTGCTGGCAACCGGACAGAGGGTCCAAGACCTCTGCCCCACACTTGTGGCAGTTCTGGAGGCCCAGGGTGAGGAGGTGGTGGTCACTCCCGAGCAGCAGCTCAGGACCCAAGGAGAGGATGCAATCTGCACTTCACAACTGCAGCTTGGGCTGATATCGGTGGATGGGACTTCAGTCCCCACTTGTATACTCCAGGGATGCTGGGCGATCGGCTCAGATCCCCAACAGCATGATGGAGTGAGCCCAGTCACCCTGTCTTCTCTCCAGTGGCTGAAAAGACTCCAGGGAGGAGGGCCAGTCCAGGCCTCTCCCCAGAGCCGGATATGTTCTCTGAGAGAGGCAGAGGTTGGCTGGGTGACTAGTGCTCTGTTTGAAACAATTTGTTTGGGGTACTGTGTGGGTACAGGCATTAGAGGACTGGAACTATGGACTGACTTCGGAGTCAACCCGTCTGAGGGTCTCCTCCTGTGTTAGTCTCCTGCCGAAAGGGGAGAAATGTGACAGACCTAGCCGGGACACAGGCTTTTTGAGAGGACTAAATGCGAGCCTCCTGCCAACCGATTATGGGCCCTGGATTTTAAGGGGCACAGGGTGAAGGAGACCCCCAACCTCAGTCAGATTCAATGCTGTATATATGTGTATATATAATGTGTGTTGAATCATGCTGTTGGGACACACACTGTCAGATGCTAATGTCATGAACTCAAGCCACCTGTCTGTTGTGTAAATGAGTATAGTCTGGTTAGTAAGAGTATTCCACACAATGTTGTTGTGCTAATTAGCCCTGTGTTAATGTTTATGATAATATGGTAATGTCTAATGAATAGTCATTTAAATGAGCGAGGAGCCTTAAGCCCCATACACACGGTCGGACTTTTTCATGGATTCTGTCCGATCGGACAATGTTGTTGAAAAATCAGACCGTGTGTATGCACCATCGGACAGTGTACGTCGGATTGTCCGACGGACAAAGTCTTATCTCCTGCTGGAAAGATTTGCCGACAACACGGTCCGATCACACCAAATCCGATCGTGTGTACGGTTGTCCGACCGGACAAAGTGCTACGCATGCTCAGATCACATTACAAGACCAAAGCTATTGGCTACTAGCCTCTACGTAGTCCCGTCGTAGGCAACAAACGTCACCACGTTCAGAATGATCGGATTTTCCGACAACTTTGTCCGACCGTGTGTACGCAAAACCAACATCAGACAAAGTATGACGGACAGGATCCGACCGACCTGGTCCGCGGATTGTCCGACCGTGTGTATGGGGCTTTAGAATCTTGCCCTGAGGGGTCTTCTCTCAGTCAACTAGTCTGGGCCAATGATTAGATAATTAGCTCATGCTAATTATGTTAGGTACTGGTCATCCGGCTGTATATATTTGTGTGACATGTCAAATAAAGATCATTCCTTATGTACTCCAAGACTAGTGTTGTCTAGTTCTTGGGGGTTCCTATAACCAGATCAATTGGACTCATGTTCCAGGACTTAGGAAGCATTTACGGCGGACACCCTGAGTACAGGATCCGTCACAAATTATATTCCAAATTAAACTCTGCTCAAGATATTTGCATTGTAAAATATCAAACGTTCACAATATTCACAAGCGGCTTGCTTTGGTGGCACTTGGCAGGGGGAGGAGCCAGGAGCAGGTAACCGCAGAAGAGGAGGATTGGGCACTGAGCAGGTAAGTATGATATGTTTCTTATTTAAAAAAAATAAAACCTTTGCCTTTAGAATCCCTTTCATTTTCTGAATAAAGTTCCACTTTTAAGTAGTTACACTTCCTGCTTGTTCCCTACCTACTGTACAGCACAATGGACTGTGAGTGGTGATAACACAATTTAATTCTTCCCCATATCCCACCCACATGAAGACCCGGAAATGCCCATAATAACCATAAGACCTACCCACATCAACTCCCACAGCTGATACAGATGACTCCCATAGCCTACCCTGAAACCACAAAGGTTCAAAGGATTATGGGAGATGTAGTATCAGAACTAGGAAAAGACTCACCCAAGCTCTACTTCTATATGGAAGTTGATGAGCAGAGTTGGTGCACTGGCTGTGTAGTTCAATGTGAGTCCATAATAGAAGAAATCGTCGGCAACCCAAAGCTTCTTCTTATAAGAATTTTTTTTGGCACAATAGGTATGTATAATCCACACAATGCTAACACGTTTCGGCCGAAACCTTCCTCATAGCATCAGGAGTAGTATCAGGACTGGCAGAGAAGGAAGCAAGAAGTCAAAGAACTTTGAAGTTCAGCCAGGAGGAGGAGTGACTTCACAGACACAGAAACCTTCTGTATACCGCTAAATGAGGTCTAAATGAAAGTTACACACAAACTGACAATGGGGTTAAGATTCATTCACATTAGCAATGCATCTGTTGTTTTGGGGAGGACAAGCTGGAAATCATCTTCAACCATTTGACCTGAAGATTTATCCCCTTTGTGACAAGGCCATTTTTTGCGATATGGCACTGCATTACTTTAACTGATCATTGCATATCATGCAACACTGTAACCAAATAAAATGTATGTAATTTTTTCCCACAAATAGAGCTTATTCTTGGTGGTATTTGATCACCTCTGTGTTTTTATTTTTTGCGCTATAAACAAAAAAAGACTGACAATTTTGAAAAAAATCTATATTTTTTACTTTCTGCTATAAAACATATTCAATAAAAAAAAAAAAAAAAAAAAAATTTCTTCATAAATTTAGGTCAATATGTATTCTGCTACATGTTTTTGGTAAAGAAAATCCCAATAAGCGTATATTGTTTGGTTTATGCAAATGTTATAGCGCCTACAAACTATGGTATATATTTATGGAATTTTTATTTATTTACTTATTTTGTATACTAGTAGCGGCATCAACTTATAGCAGAACTGCCATATTGCCGCAGACAATCAGAAACTGACACTTTTGACACTTTGTGGGAACCAGTGACACTGTCACTGTACTAATGACACTGGCTGGGAAGGGGTTAAACATCTAGGGTGATCAAAGGGGTAACTGTGTGCCTAGCCAGTGTTTTTGTGTACTGTATGTGCTGCTTTTACTAGGGGAAGAGATGGATTTTAATCCCTGCATTGCAGGGACACAAAATCCATCTCTTCCCCCCTGTCAGAACAGAGATCTATATATACTGCTAAGGGGTCTATATTATCTGGTAAGTTAGAGCACAAAGGGGGGAGTTTGAAGCACTATCACTGTGTGATATCGTTTGGAGCACTACACCACTTTTGCATAATGTTTGCACAGGGGCACTTATTGAAGAATAAGTCTTCATTGGAACTTTCAAAAAATTATTGTTTAACCACTTCAATACAGGGCTTTTAAACACCCTTCCTTACCAGAGCACTTTTTGCGATTCGGCACTGCGTCGCTTTAACTAACAATTGCGCGGTCGTGCGACGTTACACCCAAACAAAATTGACGTCCTTTTTTCCCACAAATAGAGCTTTCTTTTGGTGGTATTTGATCGCCCCTGCGGTTTTTATTTTTTGCGCTATAAACAAAAGAAGAGCGACGATTTTGAAAAAAAACACAATATTTTTTACTTTTTGCTATAATAAATATCCCATTTTTTTTTTAAAAAACTATTTTTTTTCCTCAGTTTAGGCCGATACGTATTCTTCTACATATTTTTGGTAAAAAAAATCGCAATAAGCGTATATTGATCGGTTTGCGCAAAAGTTATAGCGTCTACAAAATAGGGGATAGATTTATTGAATTTTTTTTTTTTTTTTTTTTACTAGTAATGGCGGGGATCTGCGATTTTTTTTCGTGACTGCGACATTGCGGCGGACACTTCGGACACTTTTGACACATTTTTGGAACCATTCACATTTACACAGCGATCGTTGCTATAAAATTGCAATGATTACTGTGTAAATGTGACTGTCAGGGAAGGGGTTAACACTAGAGGGCGCTGGAGGGGTTAATGTGTGTCCCTAATAGGAGTGATTCTAACTGTAGGGGGAGGGGACTTAAGGGGAGGAGACCGATCATGTGATCCTCCGTACTGGGATCACATGATCGGTCTCCTCCCCGCTGACCGGACGTGGAGCTGTGTGTTTACACACACAGCTCCACGGTCCCACCCGGTCCCGTTGTTTTAACGGGCAATCGCGGGTGCCCGGCGGACATCGCGGCCGCCGGGCACTCGCACGGGTACCGTGCGATGCCGCGGGCGCGCGCGCGCGCCGCCGGCGGCGCGTGCGCGCCCCCCAGGCGGCCGGGAATCCGAGGACGTCATATGACGCCCACCCAGGATGGTAGATCCACCTTGTGGGCGTCATATGACTATGGCCGGGTATTGAAGCGGTTAACACATACTTTTCACTGGCTACATGCTTGTTAGTTCACGTTAAATGAGAAAAAATATTTTTTTTCTTCTATGTATTGCATAGCACTTTTTTTTGAATTTTCACTTTATTTTGTACTTTTTTGCATGGTGTTTTTATGGTTTATTCAGAACAGAGATATGCCTTGTTTACATAGACAGATCTCCATTCTGTGTGTTTTACAGGCGATCGGCAGGCGCTGGCAGCTTCTGCTGTAATTATTCATATGGTATGTGGTAAAATATTGCGCCAAACTTGGATATAGTGTAGCAGCTAGCACAACAGTTGAAGCCTACAGGAGGCGAAACATGTCGGGTTGGATGTCTACCTAAGCCACATTTTTATCTTCTTTTGCGCAAAGAAAAGTGTTTTTAACTTTTTTACTTAAAAAAAAAAAACACATATTGAGAAATTGGGTTTTTCACTATGAGGAGTTGCCTCTCTCTCTTCTTTTTTCCTTGCCTGAGCTGCCGTGGATGAGGACCCTTATAAGAAGTGTTGTTGCTTTCCATTTGCCACCTGGCTTTCCCATCAAGCTGTAGGTAAGCAACCACACTGATGCTTGGATAACGTTCCAGTCAAGCTGGCAGACTGCAATACACCTACTACTCATCCGGTGCATCCGGCCTAAGCCCTATTGACTCACACCGAGAGGTCCGTGAGTCCAACAGTTCCGGTAAGGGCACCCATCCTTTTTCTATTTAGAATCTATTAAGCTGATCGTACACCTTGAGTATCTCCAGCGATACACTGCATCTTGTTGAAGACTTTGCAAACCTAACCAGATTACTTAAAAACAGGACTACCTTTCATGTCTTATTCTGGACTAATTACAGCATGAGAATACGATTGATGCGGTTGTTTTAACCACTTCAATACCGCCCGCCGTCATATGACGCCCACAAGGTGGATCTACCATCCTGGGTGGGCGTCATATGACGTCCTCGGATTCCCGGCCGCCTGGGGGGCGCGCGCGCGCACCCGCGGCATCGCTCGGGACCCGGTGCGAGTGCCCGGCGGCCGCGATGTCCGCCGGGCACCCGCGATTGCCCGTTAAAACAACGGGACCGGGCGGGAACGTGGAGCTGTGTGTGTAAACACACAGCTCCACGTCCTGTCAGTGCAGAGGAGACCGATCATGTGATCCCAGTACGGAGGATCACATGATCGGTCTCCTCCCCTTAAGTCCCCTCCCCCTACAGTTAGAATCACGTCTATTAGGGAACACATTAACCCCTGCAGCGCCCTCTAGTGTTAACCCCTTCCCTGCCAGTCACATTTACACAGTAATCACTGCAATTTTATAGCAACGATCGCTGTGTAAATGTGAATGGTTCCAAAAATGTGTCAAAAGTGTCCGAAGTGTCCGCCGCAATGTCGCAGTCACGAAAAAAAAATCGCAGATCCCTGCCATTACTAGTAAAAAAATAAAAAAAAAAATTCAATAAATCTATCCCCTATTTTGTAGACGCTATAACTTTTGCGCAAACCGATCAATATACGCTTATTGCGATTTTTTAAACAAAAATATGTAGAAGAATACGTATCGGCCTAAACTGAGGAAAAAAATAGTTTTTTTTAAAAAAAAATGGGATATTTATTATAGCAAAAAGTAAAAAATATTGTGTTTTTTTTCAAAATTGTCGCTCTTCTTTTGTTCATAGCGCAAAAAATAAAAACCGCAGGGGCGATCAAATACCACCAAAAGAAAGCTCTATTTGTGGGAAAAAAAGGACGTCAATTTTGTTTGGGTGTAACGTCGCACGACCGCGCAATTGTTAGTTAAAGCGACGCAGTGCCGAATCGCAAAAAGTGCTCTGGTAAGGAAGGGTGTTTAAAAGCCCTGTATTGAAGCGGTTAAGGTTGACCACCCCCTGTTTTTTACTACACCATCACCATATATTGTGTCAGTCTTTTCTTTGGACTGATGAGAGGTCTATTAAATAGTCTTTTTTTTTGTCCGCTAGCCTGGATGTGCTGTCCAGCTAGATACATGCTAAATATCAAATGCGATTTCGTCATCTCAGCAAAGGTGTCGCATTTTTTATTTAGGGTATTGAATGTGGTATAGGTCTGAAGGGCTCTTTAATGTAACCCCTACATCTACCTGTCCCACATTTTGACTGACGTAACACCACAACATATCTTTCATGACGTTTTTTTGAACCCTCTGCTTTACTGCAATGTTGAGAAAAACCTATGTTGTATACAAACTCATGTTTCTACACTAGAAGGAGATTGAATATGGGCCTGCTCTAACTAAGGATGGGCCCGGTGCTCGATGCGAACCCACGTTCGCATCGAGCACCGGGCGTTCGCTCGCTCGGCGAGCCCAGAACTATTTTGGCCGCTCGCATCACGTTCGTGTGATGCGAGCGGCCCCGCAATGCATTGCGGCCGGCGCGGCCGACGCAGTGCATTGCTGGCTGATGATTGGCCAAGCATGCACTGTGACCCCGCATGCTTGGCCAATCACAGCCCCGGAAACTCGAAGAGCCATAATTGGCTACAGGCAGGACGCCTGTAGCCAATTACAGCTCAGGGGCTGTAGTACACGCCCCCCCCTATAAAACGCCGCCACGCCGTCTGCGCCGGTCACATGCTGTTCCGGCGCAGATTGAGCAGGCTGTTTCTGTGACACTCTGCTCGATTTAGTTAGGTAGAGAGAGAGATTCACTTGCAGAGATTGAGTTAGATAGATTCAGTTACAAAGATTGATTGACAAAGAGGGGCTTGTAGTGTGCTCGTGGCAGGCAGGCAGAGCTCCTATATTTTGTTACCAGAAGCACCTATAGGACTTGTAGTGTGTTCGTGGCAGGCAGGCAGAGCTCCTATATTTTGTTACCAGAAGCACCTATAGGACTTGTAGTGTGTTAGTGACAGGCAGGCAGAGCTCCTATATTTTGTTACCAGAAGCACCTATAGGACTTGTAGTGTGTTAGTGACAGGCAGGCAGAGCTCCTATATTTTGTTACCAGAAGCACCTATAGGACTTGTAGTGTGTTAGTGGCAGGCAGGCAGAGCTCCTATATTTTGTTACCAGAAGCACCTATAGGACTTGTAGTGTGTTAGTGACAGGCAGGCAGAGCTCCTATATTTTGTTACCAGAAGCATCTATAGGACTTGTAGTGTGTTAGTGGCAGGCAGGCAGAGCTCCTATATTTTGTTACCAGAAGCACCTATAGGACTTGTAGTGTGTTAGTGACAGGCAGGCAGAGCTCCTATATTTTGTTACCAGAAGCACCTATAGGACTTGTAGTGTGTTAGTGGCAGGCAGGCAGAGCTCCTATATTTTGTTACCAGAAGCACCTATAGGACTTGTAGTGTGTTCGTGGCAGGCAGGCAGAGCTCCTATATTTTGTTCCCAGAGGCACCTATAGGACTTGAAGTGTGTTAGTCCCATTACACACACAGAGCTATATTTTGTTCCCAGAAGCACCTATAGGACTTGAAGTGTGTTAGTCCCATCACACACACAGAGCTATATTTTCTTCCCAGAAGCACCTATAGGACTTGAAGTGTGTTAGTCCCATTACACACAAAGAGCTATACTTTGTTCCCAGAAGCACCTATAGGACTTGAAGTGTGTTAGTCCCATTACACACACAGAGCTATATTTTCTTCCCAGAAGCACCTATAGGACTTGAAGTGTGTTAGTCCCATCACACACACAGAGCTATATTTTCTTCCCAGAAGCACCTATAGGACTTGAAGTGTGTTAGTCCCATCACACACACAGAGCTATATTTTCTTCCCAGAAGCACCTATAGGACTTGAAGTGTGTTAGTCCCATCACACACACAGAGCTATATTTTCTTCCCAGAAGCACCTATAGGACTTGAAGTGTGTTAGTCCCATTACACACAAAGAGCTATACTTTGTTCCCAGAAGCACCTATAGGACTTGAAGTGTGTTAGTCCCATCACACACACAGAGCTATATTTTCTTCCCAGAAGCACCTATAGGACTTGAAGTGTGTTAGTCCCATCACACACACAGAGCTATATTTTCTTCCCAGAAGCACCTATAGGACTTGAAGTGTGTTAGTCCCATTACACACAAAGAGCTATACTTTGTTCCCAGAAGCACCTATAGGACTTGAAGTGTGTTAGTCCCATCACACACACAGAGCTATATTTTCTTCCCAGAAGCACCTATAGGACTTGAAGTGTGTTAGTCCCATCACACACACAGAGCTATATTTTCTTCCCAGAAGCACCTATAGGACTTGAAGTGTGTTAGTCCCATTACACACACAGAGCTATATTTTCTTCCCAGAAGCACCTATAGGACTTGAAGTGTGTTAGTCCCATTACACACACAGAGCTATATTTTCTTCCCAGAAGCACCTATAGGACTTGAAGTGTGTTAGTCCCATTACACACACAGAGCTATATTTTCTTCCCAGAAGCACCTATAGGACTTGAAGTGTGTTAGTCCCATTACACACACAGAGCTATATTTTGTTCCCAGAAGCACCTATAGGACTTGAAGTGTGTTAGTCCCATCACACACACAGAGCAATATTTTCTTCCCAGAAGCACCTATAGGACTTGAAGTGTGTTAGTCCCATTACACACAAAGAGCTATACTTTGTTCCCAGAAGCACCTATAGGACTTGAAGTGTGTTAGTCCCATTACACACACAGAGCTATATTTTCTTCCCAGAAGCACCTATAGGACTTGAAGTGTGTTAGTCCCATCACACACACAGAGCTATATTTTCTTCCCAGAAGCACCTATAGGACTTGAAGTGTGTTAGTCCCATCACACACACAGAGCTATATTTTCTTCCCAGAAGCACCTATAGGACTTGAAGTGTGTTAGTCCCATCACACACACAGAGCTATATTTTCTTCCCAGAAGCACCTATAGGACTTGAAGTGTGTTAGTCCCATCACACACACAGAGCTATATTTTCTTCCCAGAAGCACCTATAGGACTTGAAGTGTGTTAGTCCCATTACACACAAAGAGCTATACTTTGTTCCCAGAAGCACCTATAGGACTTGAAGTGTGTTAGTCCCATCACACACACAGAGCTATATTTTCTTCCCAGAAGCACCTATAGGACTTGAAGTGTGTTAGTCCCATCACACACACAGAGCTATATTTTCTTCCCAGAAGCACCTATAGGACTTGAAGTGTGTTAGTCCCATTACACACAAAGAGCTATACTTTGTTCCCAGAAGCACCTATAGGACTTGAAGTGTGTTAGTCCCATTACACACACAGAGCTATATTTTCTTCCCAGAAGCACCTATAGGACTTGTAGTGTGTTAGTGGCAGGCAGGCAGAGCTCCTATATTTTCTTCCCAGAAGCACCTATAGGACTTGTAGTGTGTTAGTGGCAGGCAGGCAGAGCTCCTATATTTTGTTACCAGAAGCACCTATAGGACTTGTAGTGTGTTCGTGGCAGGCAGGCAGAGCTCCTATATTTTGTTCCCAGAGGCACCTATAGGACTTGAAGTGTGTTAGTCCCATTACACACACAGAGCTATATTTTGTTCCCAGAAGCACCTATAGGACTTGAAGTGTGTTAGTCCCATTACACACACAGAGCTATATTTTCTTCCCAGAAGCACCTATAGGACTTGAAGTGTGTTAGTCCCATTACACACACAGAGCTATATTTTCTTCCCAGAAGCACCTATAGGACTTGAAGTGTGTTAGTCCCATTACACACACAGAGCTATATTTTCTTCCCAGAAGCACCTATAGGACTTCTAGTGTGTTAGTGGCATCACACAGAGCTCCTATATTTTCTTCTCAGCAGCACCCACAGGACTTCTAGTGTGTTAGTGGCATCACACAGAGCTCCTATTTTTTCTTTGCAGAAGCACCCATAGGACTTCTAGTGTGTTAGTGGCATCACACAGAGCTCCTATATTTTTCTTCTCAGCAGCACCCACAGGACTTCTAGTGTGTTAGTGGCATCACACAGAGCTCCTATTTTTTCTTTGCAGAAGCACCCATAGGACTTCTAGTGTGTTAGTGGCATCACACAGAGCTCCTATATTTTCTTCTCAGCAGCACCCACAGGACTTCTAGTGTGTTAGTGGCATCACACAGAGCTCCTATTTTTTCTTTGCAGAAGCACCCATAGGACTTCTAGTGTGTTAGTGGCATCACACAGAGCTCCTATATTTTCTTCTCAGCAGCACCCACAGGACTTCTAGTGTGTTAGTGGCATCACACAGAGCTCCTATATTTTCTTCTCAGCAGCACCCACAGGACTTCTAGTGTGTTAGTGGCATCACACAGAGCTCCTATATTTTCTTTGCAGAAGCACCTATAGGACTTCTAGTGTGTTAGTGGCATCACACAGAGCTCCTATATTTTCTTCTCAGCAGCACCCACAGGACTACCGACTACAATGGCTGGAAGACCGCCAAGGGGAGGCAGAGCGTGCAGAGCCAAGAACAC
Source organism: Lithobates sylvaticus (assembly GCA_028564925.1). NCBI lineage: Eukaryota > Metazoa > Chordata > Amphibia > Anura > Ranidae > Lithobates > Lithobates sylvaticus. The sequence continues at coordinate 114,843,343 of CM053038.1, forward strand.
AGGGCAGGCAGGCTCTGTTTCTAGTGGACGTGGCCGTGGACGTGGACGTGGTCGTGCATCGTCATCAGCACGTGGCCATGGGACACGCGCGTCTTTGTTTTCGGCAGCTGGACATGTGGAGCCGCATCATGCTGAAGGCTTGGTAGAATGGATGACCAAGCCCTCCTCATCCTCCTCATCCTCTCTCACCCAGGCTCAGGGTACTGACAGAGCATCATCAGCCACCCCTTCCCTAGACCCACCATGTCCTCCTGAGGAGTCCCCCGAACTCTTTGAGCACAGTGTTGGGTACATGCTCCAGGAGGATGCCCAACGATTA